>JAVXUL010014058.1:0-12224 GCA_035590515.1 Trichilia minutiflora | reverse complement strand
TGCTTGATTTTTATTTTGTCATCCTTATCCATTTAAAAATAAAATATATATATATATATATATATATATATATATATATATATATATTTAATTAAAAAAAATTTTAATTTCAAACACTTCCAAAGTTTAACGATTGCAGGTAATATCTAACAATGTGTTATAATTCCTAAATTACGATAAAAAAATTTTTTATCAAACCTTACATCGATTGTTTATACCATATGAATTATATCTTCTATTGTTCAATCTTAATTGATTAAAAATTCATTAAATATTCAAATTATAAACTTGATATATTTACGAATTATCGATTAACATCTTTTATGATAATTTTAATAAAAAAAAAGTTTATTCTAACTATTACATTAAATAACTTTTAAAAAATAGTTTTATCTTAATTTAAAATTTTAAAAAAAAAATAAATATCAACTTTTAAGAGTTTAAAAAATTACTCTAAACACACAACTTAAAACTTAACTTTGCTCTCCCTTAATCTCATTATTAATTATTGTTGTCCTTGAGTCTACAATAAGACTCCAAATTCCATTTAGTAGATTAAGATCTTAATTAATTAAGTAAAACTTGTTTCATTAATAATAATAATAATACAACAGTACCTCTTACGGATAATATTATTAGTGGCAGCATGTATACATTGATACATAATCAACAATAATCGATGTAGCAGTAGCACATATCTAGTAATGAGTTCCTTTGTCCATCTGTTTCTTCGCTGTCAAGCCAACCAAATACTATGTAAGGATGTTGTTTGTTTTCAGTTTGAATTAAAATAGAAGCATTTCATTAATTAATTGAGTTTTCACATGCATCTATATCCTCAGCTTATTGCTGTAAGCCTCTCACTATAAAATGTAAAACATCAAATAGGGTATTTTACTATTATATATGGGGAGAAAAAGAGAGAGATGAAAATATGAAATAAGGCAGCTTTGTCAACTTTTCATAGAGCAGTAGACAAAAGCATGTATGCATACAAATTATAAATTAATATTATTAATTTATTTCTACTTAACTTTTGGCACCTAAGGTTTATAAAAAACACAGTTATACTGAATGAATGGATGAATGGAGAGACGTTTGATTTGATAGATATTTGATTAGAGGAAGGAAATTTGAACAAAAAGTGCGCGGGGGGTCTGAGTTGTTAATTAAACTTGTTTGTTATATCATGATGTGAAAATGGATGTGAGCTGGTGTACACTAATTGTGAAAATCATCAACAACCTACAGATGCATTTGAATGAATTAAGTCCATTAGCTCTTGTTAATTTACATACAAATTTATAAATTATACCCAAGGAAACATTATAAATAGCAATCTATCATGCTAGTATTTCAAAAACAAAATAGGTAAATATGGCGTAAAATATGCATATATGCATAAATACATAATTAATTAATAAGCACCATATTAGCATTAATTACTTCTATTTTAATTTTCTCTATTCAATAATTATCGGTAGAAAATGGTTTAGCATATGCCATTCGACACACCTTACCTATAAGTGGTATCCATAATATTCAGAAGGAAATTAATTAATATCTATTGTTAGGATGATGATTTGGTTACAATTAAACGGTGGGAAGAGGGAAATGAGTTGTCAAATTGGAATCCTCTCGAATTACAAACGATGTAAATAATAGAAATGAATATAAACCATAAAACCAAAATAATCGCCATACAAACCAGCTCAAATGACCACGTCTCTTCTCTACTTTTCTATTTTTGGTGGGGCTGCCAGCAATCCTCTTTCCCTTCTTCTTTAGCTACCTATCCTATTTCCACACAACCATCATTTCACTTTTTCTTCGAAAATCTTGAACTACAAACAAGGGGAGTATCCTATTACTATTACTCTCTTCGTATTTGATTTAATAGTCTCAGCTTGATTGGCCATGGCTTCTTCTTCTGATACGCAGCCTGTTGAATCAGATCATCAACCTACTGCTGATGAGGTTAGTTTCGTAAGAAACTTTTATTTTCTCTCATCACTAATTATATGTTTAACATGCTATTGTTAGACAAACTATAGATCACATAAATTCTTAAAATCTTGAGCGATTCTGCATCTTGTGTTAATCTTGTGTTACACCCACATAGAATCTATAGTTGCATAGAAAGCGAAGCTCTTTAAGAAAAGTTGATAGGTTTAATTACTGCGTAGTTTACTTCATGCGACTATGTATAACTTGTCGAGATTTTTTGCCAAGAAACCGTTTTCCCTTGTTTAAAGAAAATTATCTTCTTACGTGAATATCACTGCTCTGTCTCTGTCTCTAATAGGTATTGCAGGAACTGGGGAAAACTGAAGAATCACAGGTGAGTTTTTTGGCATTAAAACTGTAACGTTAAGAGGTATATATAAGATTGCATGTTTTATATATCAGTCTTTGGCAAAAAGATGGCAAAGTATCCAATAACAATGTTCTTAGCTAGTAAGATTTATCTTAGATAGCAAAACTGTCGCATTTAGTAGGGGTATTTTCTATCGCGTGATATTAGATCTCAGTAGCAGTTAATTGTAGAGGTTATATTGGCACTCTTTAGCTGGTGGACTTCTTGTTCCAACAAAACAAAATTTTTGTTCTGCTTATAATCTCTAAGTCTCTTCTTTTTTTTCCTTGTTCCATAAGAAAGATGCCACAGTTTGATTACCACAACAATGGCAATCTGATCATTAGCATAGTCGCTTTCTGTTGCAGAGAAAGAAGCCTTTCCTATGACTGTTTTGAAATATGTTTAATCTTGTAGGAATAATTCATATATATAGTTTTTTTTGCTTAACTTTTACTCTTTGATATTGAATCTTTTAATACAAATGACTTTTAATGCAAGCTGTTGAATGGAAAATGGTTGTCTTTTCAAACCATATTGAGTTGGAGCTGACGTGATTTTGGTTTGTTACAGGCTGTCACAAAGAAGGTTATTGAAATTGAAACAAACAACGAGGATATTCCTCCAACCAAGGATAATGAAAAACAAGACAAAAAAGCAAAGCGTAAAGGAGATAACTCTTCAGACTTGGAAATTCCTGTCACTGAGGTTCTTGTGTTTGCTGAGGTTAAAAAAGCGACGAACCCACCTTCTACAGATGTTCCCGGTGCAGTTAATACAAAAGATGCCGATAATTCCGTGTCAGGACCTGAAGCATCGATCATTTTGGATTCTACAAGTAAGGTTGTTGAAGTAGACTTGGAAAAGCCTGCGTGTGAAGCAACTGAAAATTTATCAGAGATATTGCCAATTGAAACATCTAGAGAAATGGCAGAGAGAGAAACAGAGGCGGAAGCAGTGAAAGAAGTGGCAGAGGAGAAACTGCCAGTTAAACTAGTTGAAAATTTACCAGAGGAAAAACCAGCAATTGATACAATAGTACCAGAGGAGAAACCTGTATTTGAACCAGTTGAAAATTTACCAGATGAGCAGCTTGCAATTGAAGCCAAATTTGAAAATTTAGAAGTGGCAAAACCACTAGGTGAAGCAGTGGATAGTTTATCAGACGATAAACCAACAGTTGAAGCAGTTGAAATTTTACCAGACCTGAAACCGTCAATTGAACTAGTTGAAAATGTACAAGAAGAAAAACCAGAAGTTGAAAATGTACAAAAGGAGAAATCAGCAATTGAAGCTGTTGAGAATGTACAAGAGGGGAAATCAGCTGTTGAAAAGGTACAAGACGAGAAACCAGCAGTTGAAGATGGACAAGTAGAGAAACTAGCAATTGAAGCAGTTGAGAATGCACTAGTGGATAAACCAGCCATTGAAAAGGTACAAGAGGAGAAACCTGCTGTTGAAACTGTGCAAGAGGACAAACCAACAATTGAAGCAGTTGAAATTTTACTAGAGAAGAAACCGGCAATTGAAGCAGTTGAGAATGGACAAGAGGAGAAACCAGCGGTTGAAAACGTACAAGAGGAGAAATTAGCGGTGGAAGATGTGAAAGAGGAGAAACCAGCGGTCGAAGATGTGAAAGAGGACAAATCAACGGTTGAAGATGTAAAGGAGGAGAAACCGGCAGTTGAAAATGCACAACAGAAGAAACCACCAATTGAAGCAGTTGAGAATGTACAAGAGAAACAAACAATTGAAAATGTACACGAGGAGAAATCAGCAGTTGAAGAAGCAAAAGAGGAGAAACTTGAAGCCGTTGAAAAGGCTGAAGAAAAACTTGCAGTTGAAAATGTACAGGAGGAGAAAGCAGCAATTGAAACAGTTGAGAACGTACAAGAAGAGAAAGCATCAGATCAAAATATACAAGAGGACAAACCAGCAGTTGAAGCATCAATAATATATGGTGGAGGAAAAGTTGATGAGTATCAAAATTCAGATACAAGTGCTATTGAAGTAGCTAGAGAATCGTTGAAGGATGAAACCATATTGACAAAAAAAGTTGCGGAGTTGAAGGAAGAAGAGAATGCCAAACCTGAGAAAGTGACTCAAGAGAAAAATGAAAAAAATGAAGAACCAATTGTAAGTGAAAGAATAAAAAATGGAGATGTACATGGGTCCACTATTGCTACTGCTGCAGCAGCAGTAAAATCTTTAGAGGCAGAGCAGGGTTCTAGAGATTTCGAGGTGGTCAAAGAGATACCCTCATCTGTTGAGACTGAAAATGACAAAGATGTTGCTGAAAAGGGTAATGAATCTAGTGCAGCCTCCAACGCAACTGAAGCCATAGGAGACGTCAAGGCAGAGGAGACAAATATAGCCGGCACAAATTTGGAGAGCACAAAAGAAATCGTTGATGACACCAAATCTGATCCCCCAACCAAGGAGACAACCAAAGAAGGTGATGGCGCAAAAACATCCAAGGATGTGCCTACAAAGGAGGTTTCAGCTAAACCTGCACAAAAGTCATCGGGGAATATCCTGTCCAAGGTAAAACAATCAATTGGAAAGGTGAAAAAAGCTATCATTAGGAAATCTCCAAGCTCAAAAACCATCCCACCTGAAGCAAAAGGTGATGAAAAGGTGAATTAAATGCGAGCACAAAGGTAGGATTACTGTTGTTATTAGTTATGTTGAATTTGGTATGTATTAGACATTGTTTACAAGTATCGGTGTTGCATTTGGGTTGATGATTAGGTGTACATAGAAGGTAATGACCATGTACCTTGTTTTCATGTGAGGATTTGGAAGATTTCTTTTTTCTTTTTTTGTTTTTTGTTTTTTGTTTCCATTGCATTTTAGCTGCGTGCAATTCTTGTATTAGTTGGTGCCTAGTTCTGGTCAATGAATTTTTTCATTTTCAATTTGAAGGAAATATATTGATTTGTGTTTCAGATTTAAATGGATTTATTCTTTTTAAGTAATCGATTTTGAATTTTGATGATCACTCAGGTTCCTCATTCAATGAAATATTAACGTTCTCCAAGCTCTAGGGATTTTTTGTTTTTCTTTTCTCGAATGGGATAATGTCTAAGTTAGTGGCTTTTTGAGATCCGATGAGAACATTATCTTCTTCTAAAATTAATACATCAATCTTAAAACAGTGACGGTTGGTTTTAATCTTTAACGTTAGGATGTAATTTATAGATGTGTTAAAATGTGTTGCGGTTCACGAGATAACACAATTAATTAATTATTTAGAGGGGTTAGAATTAAAATAAAATTAGTTAATTTAAGTATGATATGATTTGATTAAGTTGGATCAAATGGGTTAATTCGTTTAATTTATAGGTTAATTTATTTAATTAAAAAAATTAAATATAATTTTTTTATTTTTATATTTAAATAATAATTAATTATATTTAAATATTAATAATATTATTAAATTTATTATTTATTAATATTAAGTGGTGTTGAATTGATTGATATTAAGATTTGAAATTATATGTTTGAATTTATAATTATTGATTAAATTTTTATTTAAATTGTTTAAATTTTTATATATTAAATTATAATATAATTAATTTATATTATATTTATATTATAAATTTATTATTATTATTGATATATTATATTTATTAATAATTAATATATTTTATATAATTTTTAAAATTTTAAATTCTTAAAATTAGTTTGTAGAAAGATCCGTTTAGATTACTTATTCTATTAATCGAATTAAAATTAATAAAATATTAATCTATATAATAAATAAATAAATTTGATTTAAAATTAATTTATAACAAATTGAACAAAATTAAATCAGATCTATCTATTTGATAGCTCTAGTAACTTCATACCAAATTCCGGATTCTATTCCTGCTTTCCATATCGATCTATTTGATAGCTCAACTTCATATCATATTCAGGATTCTATTCCTGATTTCCATAGAGTTTCTCACTGTTCAATATTGGAACCAGTACCAGCAACTCCAACAGAAGTTGAGGTTGGGCCTAGGGCACATTTAACCAGATACTAGGCTTCTTAACAAAATTGGACTTCTATACTATCATATTGGGTTTTTCCATAGCTCAAAATATACGTACGGGCTATGATATCCACTAGGCCGGTTTCTAGTCCAATATGAAATTTATCTATGACGAGATTGATTATATATCAGAATTATATAGTAAAATGAAGAGTAATAAGCATGTTCACATTAAATTTTCTTTTCAATTTTTTGAACGTAATGGATTTATTTATTTTCAATTTCGGTAAACAAGAGAATTGCTCGATTACCGAATTGCTGATGAAGCTAAAGATCTCTCGTATTTTGTGTAAAATCTAATAAATGAATAGTCAGTAGATTTTAGTAGCTAATTCCAATTGAGAATTGGTAATGATTATGAAGAAAGAAAAAGAAAATTTATTAAAACATATCCGAAGAGAATCTCTGATTGGCTCCCCACTGCTAAACAAGTAATTAATAGGAAACTTTATAAATGACTTTCCACCCAAATATCAACGTGGGTTAATGCAAAGGTTGTAATTCAAAATCGTTTGGTCGACCAAATTAACCAAAGGTCTTCATACGCAATGAGAAAGTTGAAAATTAAATTGAGGCGGCAAGCCAAGCTTAGAATCGGGATCATGCTCCCATTATAGCATTCCCCATGTATTAGTCTATAAAAACACACGAATTGTGTATTTGAGTGGAAAATTGAATTAACTAGGCAGATTGGTCAATCAATCTGAAGAGAATATGTAAAAGTGGAAAAAGATAGATAGATTTTATTGGATTCATAAATATTGAGATAGTAATAGTAATAAAAAAGAAAGTGAAAGATAATTAAGAAAGGAGAGAATATGTATTATGTAAATAGGTAAGAATTGTAGGTAATGTTCTTAACTAATTTTTATGAATGTTGCAAATTATGTGTTATTGTCTAGAGTCTTGTTAAATGATCAAATGTTCAAATGATAACAATGTGTGTGTAGTGGATGTACATGAGCTGCTAGAAGTCAGAATTGTTGTTGTTTTAGTTAGTTGGTTAGAAAGCTATCAAGATTGGTAATCTTGATAGTTTCTTGAATCTTGGTTTGTTGTTCTTTAATCTTGGTAGCTAATGAGTTGTATTAGCTGGAGTAGGAGCCTTTAATTACTAGCTAGATGATAGTAGATTGTATGTTCATAATCTTCATTATTTCATGAAGGGAAATAAAAAAAATACACAGGCATTCTTTGGAGGCTCTCGGCTCTTATTCTCTCTTTGTATTCTCTACTCATTTTCTTTTGTGGTTTTATTCTTTCATTGATTCTCGTTACTTGCTGGTGAATGTGTGAGTTCCAGTTGGTGTCACTAGTCTGTATACTAGTGAATAATTCCAGGAATGGAGCAGAGCAGGTTGCTGGTTATCAGTCTGTTGTAAATTGGTTTCCTTGCATTGGAAGGTTGCTGGGCAAGCTAAGTAATAACAAGTCTAATGGAGAAGAAAGCTCCTTGTGCAAATAAACTTTATTGGATTTATAAATATTGAGATAGTAGTAGTAATAATAAAGAAAGTGAAAATTAATTAAGAAAAAAGAGGGAATATATATTATGTAGGTAGGTAAGAATGGGAGGTAAAGTTCTTAACTAATTTCTATAAATGTTACAAATTATGTGTTATTGTCTAGAGTCTAATAAAGAAGAAAGCTCCTCATGCTTGGATTCATAAATATTGAGATAGTAATAGTAATAATAAAGAAAGTGAAAGGTAATTAAGAAAAAGGAGGGAATATATATTATGTAGGTACATAAGGTTCACCTTTCTTATATATTCATATTGAATATGTGTATATATATATATATATATATATATATATATATATATGTAAACTATACTATTATGAATTAAAATTTAAATTTATTAAAATGTCTCAAAATTAAGTTTAATTAAAATATAATTTAAAATATCATAGAGTTGAGTCTATTCCAAATATTTAGAGAAATAAACTCATAAAGACACTGATTTATTTTAAAAAAAGAAAAATTCAAAGTTGGCGATGAGACGAAGAGATGAACTGTATGAAATCCAGTGGTGAAAGATAACATGTAATAACCAATATCTTTAATTAATTTGGGTTAAAAGTTACGACGAAGAGATGTGTAATTTGGATCAAAAGTAAAATGGAAGCAGTAGAAGAGATATGGCTTGAGCTGTACATAAAGTGCATATTCAATCGAAAAGCAAAGAAGAAAGAAAAAGACAGAGAAGCAAGAGAAAGATAGAAAAATGGAAGCAACATTGCATTGAAGTGGAACAATTGAACAGCCTTTTCTTTTCCCCTAGTTTGTCCACAGCTACCCAATTTCCACCTTTCTTCATGATCAAGCTTTGCATATGATATATGGCCACTTTCAATTATTTAATTACAGAGAGTATATTTCATTATAATATTATTGGATGTAATTAATAAATAATAAAGGGTTTCTTGTGTTCCTTTTGCACGTGTCTATGCATGCTCGTGGGGAATTTAGTTGATTGCATGTCTGTTAAAGTAGGTCTCTTGTCCTCCCTTTTTAAAGACTTCTTGGAATTGGATTAATGAGTTCATAATTAAATAAATAAGTAAGAAATGAATCCTATTCCCATGTCCTTCTGCCTTCTACAAATCCCTTTTCTGTATTCCAAATCTCAAACCTTCTGTTCATCTTTTGTCTCCCACACCTATATATATATATATATTCTCTTTTTAATTAATTTAATTATACAAACTAATATCAACTAATTAATCATTAATTTACTAATTTTTAAAGGACAAAAATTATCAAGTATATACTCTATCAGAAATAACAAAGAAGAAACAGTCAGATTCGCTGAACAATTAATTAATACTAATTCATATACATGTCCTTACACGAATCGACAATATTATATGTTCTGATTGATTTGTGTGTGTATTAATTTCTATTTATTAACTAGATTAGTCACAAACAAAGAATTTAGAAAGATTAATTATGACCCAAATCCAAATCAAAGCTGCTTCAGATAATTAGATATAATGTCTTTTGTTCAAACATCGCAATATTGTATTAAATATGGATAGGCTGAGAAATATCAAACTGAAGACTTGAATTTCCAGGAGTAATATTTTAATTATTATATACAATTAAAGCAGTAAATTAAAAGATCGATAGAATTTAATCTAGAGCGAGCTAGCCAAACAATGGGGAAGGTAACCTGCTTTCTAAAGAAGAGATTCAACTTTATTAACATTTTTGCTTTCTTAATTTGTCTCTACTCCCTGTTCACCTTCCTTATCTATTCTTCCTACATCTTTTTCCTTTTCTCTTTTATTTCCTGTTGTTAGGTAAAAAAATAATAATAATTAATCGACCATTTTATTATTATTATTTAATAAGTGATTATTTTTTCCTATTATTGAGACGCGAATGGAAGTTATGATCATCAAGACTAATCTTACATATTGGGTGCCATGATTGATATTGTAACTTTCATGTCAAAAAGCAAACTAGGGTTATAATGAGCATTTTTCGACTGTCATTATTTTCTTTTAACAATAACCTCAAGTATACATAAAAGGTACAGATAATTAATTTCATCTACAAAGCAATGGTAATTAAACTGTACATCTGTTTGTAAGAAAAAGGTTTGTGTGAACAAGGACCAATAAAAATGTAGTTTTATTAAAAATATTGCCTGTCAATCAAGCCCTCCAAGAACTAAACAACTAAAAAAGTATATTATATACATATAATTACAAATATAATAAAGAAGTTTCAATAACATGAAAATGTTGAAATTTATTTAAACAAAAAAAGTTACATTAATAGATTAATTTGTTTTATATAAATAATAAAATTATTAAAACAATACCATAATAAAATAATGTATGAGTTTCGTAGAAAGTGTATATAATTTTTTATAATATTTAATTGTGAGTGAGTAATAGATACTTTTATATTCAATTTTAATAACTTTTTACTTTTACTTTTAGACGGCAAAATTTTATGTTGACGTAAGAAATCGCGATCGTTTTTAATTTTGAGTATTTATTTGTTTTGTTTTTCGAATTTTGGTAGTTGTGATTGTAAGATAGTAGAAATATAAGGGATAAAGTCAGTTTTTTGACGAAAATTCTCTGATATTTAAATCAGTGAGGTTTTTACTTGTGTGGATGAGTGAAATAAACAAGACGAAATCAAAAAAGAATTTTAGAGAATGTTTCCTGTGTATGTTGGAGTGTTTCTCTCTCTACTATAAAAGTTCAAATATTATAAAAATGCCAGAGAATGTACCTGTCATAATTCCTGAATTCAGTTATAGTAGAACCATGAATTTCTGTACCTACGGACACGTGTAATTATGCAGCTAACGTGTCCTAAAAGCCTACAACGAAAATCATAGACATGGACTTCGTGGTACTGTTCCCTGTCACGTGTACCTCGAAATCTTGATCATAGGTTCTCCGACGTGGATATCGTGGTACTGTTCCCTATCACGTGTCCCCGAAACCCCGATCATAGGTTCTTCGAGACGGAACCATCAGAATCCCTGAGACGGATATCGATCGACTATTTCTGACGGGGGATACTCGAGGAAGATTCTCTGTCCATTGGCCTCGAATAGATTACTAGAGACTACAATACTGTTGCAAGTGATGTAAGGGTAGGTCTCAGTACGACACCGTATTCGGAGGTTTTATGAGAGGGGACCATACCTGTATGATGGGCCTAGGCCTATGGGCTAGGCTTTAATGAAAATACTCAAATATTAAGCCCCCTAATTTTCAATTAAAAGAGTTTTTAATTAAAAACTAATAGATTTCTGATCGGCTGTCGTTTCAGACCTTAATGGTTGCCGTTTTCTTTAATTAACTTCTCTCGAGAACGTAACCATCAACCACATGGCATCACCCCATTGAAAGATCAATCTGAAAGATCGCGATTCTTGGGTCGTAATGATTCGATTGACGTGGTAAGCCCCACCCAATTTCAAATTTTGAAAAGATGTGCCCCTTGGCATTTCAAATTCGATGACGTGGCTAATCCCTATCCATTCGATTAAGTCGATTAGGATTCTTTTTGCCTTCCTTTACCCGTTTATAAATAACCCCTTCTCCTCTTGGAATTCCTTTTTCTTCTTCTTTTTGTTTTCATTTACAAACAAAATCGTTTGCCCGAGCACATCCGCAGCTTTCTTGACAGTTCCTGAAAACTTTTGGTCTCAAGCACTCAACTCTTTCTCCGGACACATCTAGCACTTCGACTTTGGTAAGTTATTTACACGCACTTGTTCATTACTTTCTGCAAATCTTTTAAACTATTAAGTAGATGTAAAATGTACGCTCGGGTATAACAATAACATGCTAGAACAGAATGTATGTTAGAATAGATTTACACATGTAGTCGAACAATATTACCGTTACTCGTAGGAGACCAGAAACCTCATAATTGTCTCGGTTATAAGTGACAGACTTTAGCGGCCTCGGTAGTTATAGGAAATTTGTAGGAAAGACTTCTTAGAATTGTTGATGATCCCTGAATAGCCTCTGACCTTTACCCTTTGTTTTTCTGGATAGAAATGGCTTCTGTTTCCAACTCTGAGTTCACACCCGAGGCTGTTGTTGGGGGAGGCAACGTAGAAACGGGCTTAAAATTGGTCGTCAATCCAGAATCGATTTCTGAGGTCTGGTCCCCATACGAACAGGACTGGTTCACCTCCACTGTGATGGAGTCTGATTTGGAGGCATATACAGCTCTCTACAATATTTCAAAAAATGTGTACCTCCAGGCCCCCGAGGCTGACGAAAGTCCTAGTATTCCTCTTGAGGGTGAAGTGGCCTTCAACGAGGAATTTTTTCATTTAGGG
>JAVXUL010014037.1:0-12226 GCA_035590515.1 Trichilia minutiflora | reverse complement strand
TGTGAAATGTGTATCCTGAGTTTAAGATCCACTCTTGAGATGCTCCACCTGAATCTTGTGAGGCTATTAATAAAAAGGCCTCATGAAAATTTGCTTCGGACACCATAACAGCATCAGATTTGTTTCGTCCAAATCTCACAGCTTTCTGTTGTTTTCTCTCAAGACAATTCCTCTTGAAGTGGCCCTTTTTGTGACAATGAAAGCACTTCAGCACCTTGCTTCTGGATCTCATCCTGGACTCCCTCTTTCCTTTGCCATCTTTCCTGTCTGTTCTTCCTCTAACATTTAGATTTTCTCCTTTTGAATATCCATCCTTCTGTTAGCTTCTTTTGTTCAATTCCTTTGAGCTGAGGGCACTCTTCACATTAGCCATTGAAACAGAAGACCTTCCATACAATAGGGTGTTAATGAAGTGTTCATAAGAGGTCGACAGGGAGGTTAACACTATCAGGGCCTGATCCTCATCCTCCACCTTGACACCCACCATTTCAAGATCCAGCATAAGTTTATTAAACTTATCCAGATGCTTCTATATTGATCCACCTTCTTCCAAGAAAAAAGTGTACGTTTGTTTCTTCAAATAGAGTTTTTTTGCAATGGATTTCCATTGGTATCTCTCCTCCAATTTCTGCCAAATGCCCCATGCTGTGGTCTCCTTTGTCACCTTCTTAAGCACCTTATCTGAGAGGGACAAAATCAAGACACTTCTTGCCTTCCTCTGGACCTCAATTAATTCGGCTTCTGTGAGTTTCTTTGCTTCAATACTGGTGTCCTCTTCTTTCAGGGCATAGTCAAAGCCCTCATGTTCCAAAAGAGCCCTCATTTTCAGCTTCCACAAAGAGAAGTCTCCATCTCCAGTGAACTTTTCAATGGTGAACTTAGTAGTCATCATTTCTCCTCTGCAACAAGATCTTGGAGTAGCTTAAGCTTCCTGCATGTTTCTTCTTGATCTTTAATGGCTCTGATACCACCTGTAGAATTTCAACACCATAAATTCTAGAGCTCCTCGACTTCAACCTCAGATCAAGTAACAAGAAACAAAATGAAATTCGTAGCTTACTACTCAGTGTTTAAACCACCATCTCTTTGTGCAGCAATCAACAACAATAAACCAGTAAACAAAGTTGACATACAGGAACCAAAGAAAGAATAAGAAACAAGAATAGAAAGAATGAAAGAATGAGAAAGGAATGAGAGGAAAACAAATGTTGAAAAACGACCGAAATTTTTTCAGTGCCTTATTCATTTTACTCATCTGTATTTATATAAATTCTCAGCTGTCAAATACCAGCTCAAGAAAGTACATCAGCTTCTTGAATCAATCAGGAGCTTTCTTGACTATCAAACTAACTGTTTCTTGATTCTTGATAACTAACTATAACTACATTACAGTTAACTCTAGCTGACATAATCTTCCAATCTTGCATCCTGATTATTAAATCAACATTAACAAACATAAAAGAATGTTTTGAGAAAAAAACTGTGAAATCCAATTTACCATGAAGCATATCTTGAAACATTTAAATTAATTAGAGAATAAATATCAAGAGCATAAGAAATTCTGCCTTAATCATTTTATTAGAAGAAGGAAAATGGAAATGTCTGGGATAAACTACATAGCGAACATGATCCCTTCTAGAAAGAAATGTAATAAGAAAATGTTTGAAGAGATGGTGATATGTAAGCACTAAAATACCATCCACAGCAAATCCAACAATGAGAAACAAATGCAAGATATTAAAGCAACAAGCACAAGAGTTTCCCCATCTTCTTGCATGGCTATCCTTTTCCTTTACTGACCATAATAAATGAAACTTTTCCATAGGAAAGTAGAAATATTTAGGAATCATATGGGAAGGAGAGAATTGATCGTAACACATTAAATAAACTTTTATGCATGCATATGTAAAAGGCATGTCTAGAGATTATTGTTTACATAGATTCAATGGCCCATCCAATATATATATATATATATAAAACTATGTAATGGCTACACATGCATGTTAATGCAGCCACACTTGGGAATTGCCAAAGGAAGCCAAACGAGGAGGTAAACATATGTGCCCCAATCCAGGCTTGAATATTTCATTGAAGAAAATGAAATGTATCAAACCAGATGGAGCACCTGTGAGAATAAGTTCCGAAAGCCTGAAATTGGTGTAGCTCATCTGCAGCTCTGTGCCTCCCAATTACATAGAAGAAACAAGTATCCAACTCTAGTTAGTGTATATACTAGGTTTTGAAAGACAGACATAAGCTGAATAATCATGTTATTATAACTCTTTTAAAATGCAATAGTCTGTTAGGAAGCTAAATAAGCTACTCACTTGGCAAATCCACTAAAGATGGAAGTACTGGAAGAAATGATGCAGGAGACGTTAAAGCTGGAAAAACCTTCAGGAATGCTTTTTCCAATATGCCAGTCCATGTGAATTTAAGATAATCAGCAGGTATCAGTTAGATAGCTCATTAAGAAACATTAATCAAAAAGTCCCTTGTATGGTTCAGAATATAATAAGAAATTGAAGCAAATCATTATGTTACAGTGATTGGTTTTTATTTCATTTTTGTAAATTCTTTCTATTAGAAAGGAATCTCATACAATACAAAACTGGAACAAGGCTTGTCTTTATGTACTTGCAAGGCAGTCATGCAACCAACACAAGAAGTAGACCAGACCATCAAGCAGTATGAAGGCCAAAATCTCCATTTTAGAAATTGGTTATATTATTCATCTCTAATACTTTAAAAAGTTCCAGGTCAAAAGTTTATAGGCTGCAGAAGGTATTCAGAAAGGACAGACTTAGATTGCTGTTTCCTCGTAGGAGAGGCATATGTTCGGCACAAATAAATCTAACATCAGAAGCTTCAGGGAGTTAGTGACCCAAAATAATGAAAACTAATTTATCTATCTTCAATAATATGTATAGAACACTGCATAAAATAAGAACTTACTTTTCTCCATTCCATGCTATTAACTTCAACAACAGTGGGAAGAACTGGAAAAAAGAAAATTATTGACATTAGATGGATGTGTTACTATAATAGTTTGGTATCTAATATGCAAGTACATCAGTGCTTTCTAATAACCTTCAGCAGTTGAGTTACTGGACCAAAAGCTCAGAGATTTTCATTCTTGAATTATTTGACTATGACTACGATGAATGTTTACACTTTTAGTAGAAAGAACAGTGATGAGTCTAGGCTAGTACATTTATGTCTAGCCTAAGAATGATTAGCAGCTCAGATGTATTTTAATAGCATAGGACCATCAAATGGGTACTAATTAAAAACTTAACTATTGCAGAACAAAATACCTAATAGGTGAATAATAAAAGGTATAGAGAACGTTCAACAGTCAAAACATTTTCCTTTTGAAAGTTCTGCATATGTTTCATGTTTGCCGTCTACTTATGGCATCACACTGCATGCTCAAGGAAAGTGTTGAAGATCTTACATCATACCTGAGGCAGCAAGGTAGGAAACAAACTCAGAAGTTTTTTGTTGTTTGCATTCAGAAAATCAAGGGTTGCCTCTGCAGCAACAGGATCTGCAAACTCACTGTAATCAACATCAGAATGAGACAAGAGTGTGCAGAACATGAAAAATATAACTGTGTCCAATTTCATTTTATTTTTATTATTTATTTTAATTCTCATTATTATTTTTAACAATTCATTCCATCCAAATAAACGTAACATAACACAGTTATATTATTATTTATACGGTACAGTTAATAATCAAAAGTGACTAATTTCAGGTCCACAGTTTTAGTTTGTATATTAAGCAATTTTATTGTATAAATGTAGCACTCTGATGTTTATTATTTTTATTATTTTTATATTTTTTTAATTTAAAACTCCACTTTCCACCCCAAATTGGAATTGGGAGTTAATAAAGCAATGTCCTTCCATCAATAATTTTTTGGCAGAAAATTCATCAATCAGCTCTGCTTTTCTGTTTTCAGTTTCCACAATTGAATTAGCACATGCTGAATAAAGCATGGCAACGTTTCTGCGCAAGCCCAGGATTTTTGAGTCCTTTTTCTTCCAATTGTCCAAATGCATGATGTCTCTGTTCAAAGCTTTCAATTGACTTTTTCTGGAGATTCTCCATTTGTTCACCTTATCATGTAATAACTTACGGTGCTCGTGCAATTTTACTCCCAAATAATAAAAAGTTACTCTCTAATTCTTACAGAGTACCTTTGACTGGACCGAAAACTACAATTATTTACCTATCGTTAACATGATCTGGCACTTTTTCACTTCATAAAGGACCGAAGAAGCAGCATCACTAATCCCTGATTCTTGTGGCTAAAATTCATTTCAAACCAAAGGCGATTTAATTATGTTGGAACATCAATTTTAGAAGCCAATGAACCTTCTGTTGAATTTGAGTTCACAGCTCCCAGATTGGAACCAATTTGAGATGCATTTTCTTCTTTAGGAAATAACGATATTGATCGCTTCGCAACAGCTGATATTGCATCCACATCAGCTTTACGCTATTCAAGTTTACCTTATGGAGGCAAAAGTAGAAACCTATAGCGCTATGGATTGAAGCACTCAGCACCCCGCGGGAAAGGAATATTTGATTTACATTCTTAGTTGTAATTTGTAAAGTTGATTACAACTGGCAGCCCAGCACAAATTAGCAGCCCCAATCTTCAAGTGATAACTCTCTAAGATAGCAACTGAAATAGCCAAGGACTGCTTGGAAAAATAATAAAAGTTGCAGCTTCAAAGCGGCACGGGAATCAGCCCAGAGATAGTTCCAATCAATAGCAAAATCAGCAAGAGTCACCATGTAAAGTCAGCCTCAGTTTCTTTAGTATCAACGTCAACCCCAAAGGTATTTTCTTTAGCTTCATTTTTAACTTCAGCCCTTTAAGAACCGAATCAGGCCCACGCTCAACTTTAGGTTCAAGCTCACCTCCCTCCTTTTCGCTGCTACTACCATTCTCAACATTAACTTCCAAGTTCTTTCCTTTCATCCCAAATTCACTGAAGTTATAGTGCAGAATAGCATGCATAACTTCAAATGGAAGCTGCTTGTTGATACTACTACAAGCTATTCTCGATGAGCCTCTCTGATCACGAAATTTCATGCTTCATAATCTGAAATTGACTTGATCTCTCGAGATAACTTCTAACCAACTTTAGGCAATCTCCAGTTTGATTCTTGAACCTGCCATTCCATCGCAGCACGTAGTGTCTGAGGATCTTCAAAGAGGTGGTGGATTACGGCAAATGCAACAACGTTATGTCTAAGAAAAAGACAATTCTTAGCGGGATTAAACATAGCTATTAAGCTTCTATTTTCGAGATATTGTAAAGCCGGTGCATGCGCCTTGCAGAAAGCCTGCATTATCTGCAACCAACAGCCTCCATAACCTAATTGAGTCAGGCACAATCTCCAACCCTTTTAGACTTCTCTTTGTTTATAGAAAGCTGCCTCATGTGCTTCTTGTTCTGTATTCGAAATAGACCTCTCCGAATGCTCGTCATCGTAGCTCGATTGTAAGTATGAAAATTTTTGTGTACCTGGTGGAAAATACTGGTGTTCTGTTTTTTTGGCTTCTAATGGTCACCTTTACACCATATACGTTGCTATCTGCAGATAGAGTTGAATATTATCTGGCTCAATGCTGCATTACGAGTTGAATTCAATTGGGATGAGTTTTTAGCTAAATCCAGCAGATTTTGAAGCCTTGAAATGGGATTGGGAGATGATTGTAAGATAGAAAAACAATGTGAGGATCAGAATAGATTGATGAATTTGGGTCATTTTGATGGGAAGATTGAGCCCGGTGAAATACATTATAGGGTGCAGCACCTTGTATAATAACTTCATATCTCCATTATTATTTATTTCGAACTGTATTGCAGTAATAAAATGATAGAGAAATGACAAATATCCTATAGTTTCATTAAATAACAATTATTTTCTTACTTCATATTTTGTGACGAAACTACTTTTGAGTTTTAAATGTTGAGATAAATATTTTTTACTAAATTAATTTTTTAGTATTTTGTCGTCCTTATAATACCATGACTACTATACTCTTAATCTTTATAAAATTTTTAAAAATATATATAAATTATATTTATAATTTTTTTATGTTTTTTAAAATATAAATTTTATGCATTTTATATATTTTTAATAGTAATTTTATATATTTTAACTAGTTTTTTTTTTTTTAATTTTAATGATATAATAAATTTTACATCACAGAAAAAGATAAAAAAAATTGAGAGAATTAATTTGACAGAAGTATTTGTCATCATTTTCAAATTTTAAGAGAGTTTTTATCATGAAATAAAAAATAGAGATAATTACAATTTAACAAAACTCCATAACTATCTGTCATTCTTCCTAAAATGATAACTCGTAAATTTTAGAATTTATGATTGAATAATGAAATAATAACACCTGGATCTCTTTTTTTGATGATTTCATAAATAAGGGCATAGTTTATTCAATTACAATAACTAGATCCACTAGACTCCCATGTACATGACAAAATTATTTTTATAATATTCAATTTTGGTCATCACAATATCAAAACAATATCAGGATATGCAACTTTAAAAACTTTAATACTAAACATTAGGCTTCAGTACTGGTGAAGGATGTATTTGTTACAAATAAAAGCCTTATAAATATACCAGAAATGCAGGGACCTTCACGTCGTTATCTCAAATCTACATCTTTGCTTTCGATGCATGCACCCAAATATTTTGTTTCTCTATCAGTGCTTTGACGGATTTTCATTTTCTAGCACTTTGCTTTCCATGGCACTATGCTAAAAAAGGTAAGTCATGAATGAAACGATTAGGTATTGATGGTTGCTCATACTCTTAATAGCAGTTTTACTTTTACCAGTCAAATTTTTTTTTTTTTTTTTAAAGTAAACCTCAATTAAGAAGGCGAAATAAATTTTAAAAAAAATGAATTATGCAAAATTACAAAACCCCTTTATTAATGTGACATAATAATTTTAATTGTTATATGGTTTATATTATTTATTTTTGTTAATTTTATTGATGGATCGTATTATGGTTCATGTCCATTTCTTGGTAGAAAGACAAGTCTTGTGGTCTGATCATGTGATTCAGCTCGGAAAATCTTTAAAAAACTCATGGTATAGTCGTTGCAAATAGACCCAACTCAAAGTTCATTGCTAGAAGAATTTTATATGATTCCAAGAACGTGATCATGGGACCCGTATGTTGACTAATAGGAGGCAAATGAAGAACATTTTTGTTAAGCTTACGCATCTTCTTATCATGAAAATGATTCAATTCGCCCGTATTGATATTTTTATCGAAGAAGAAACAAAAACAATTCTACTAATCAGAAAGATTGATTGACAATTTAATTTATAAATGAAATAATTGGGTAACAATTCTCCTTCAGCCTCTTAAATGTCGCAGAATTTCTCGGTCACTTGGGAGAATAATGGAATATCCAAAGTTTATTCTCACCTCAAAAATTATTAAGAATCCACTCCTTTTGAACTTTTTCTTTTCAACTTATTTCTTTTCAATTTAATGGTGGCTGTGTCTTGACTCTTGCCCCAACCTAAATATTGTGGAGGGTAAATGAGTCTTTCCCCCAAAGGATAATACTCCAATATTTTTTCATTTTTTAAAATATTATTACACCTTTACTTTTTATATTAATACTCTAATATTTTCTAATTTTTTTTAAATATTATTACCCACCCTTACTTTTCAAACTGATATTTTGATATTCTTTATTTTCTTAAAAAATACTTATTATCCTTTGACTTTAACTCCATTGATATAAAAAAAACATTTTTTAATTATTTTTATTTTTTTATCCTTAAATATATCAACATATAATTAAATAATTCTTTAATATTCCCTACTTTAAAAAAATACTTATCACCCTGACTTTTAACTCCGTTGTTATAAATATATATATATATATATATATATATATATATTTTTATTATTTTTACTATTTTATCCTTAAATATATCAGCGTATTGTAAACTTTTGCAATTTTACGAGAACCTGCCAAATTGTTTTACATAAAACATATATATATGAAATAAAAAAATTTTATGCCCACAAAATATACAAAAACAAAGTTTATTCTCTATACTGTACTGTATATTGGTGTTTGCTGAAATCTATTTGTGAGATGTTTCATCTACGAAAAATTTAATTTTCTTCACAACCGCCAACAAAAAGAATCTTCCTTCATAATTGTATCATTTATCATTGCTACAAGCAAATACAACTACATAAAATGAATTGATTTTATCCGTAGTTGAACACCACCTAAAACGCTAGTAATTTATCAATCTATTGGATCGTTCATTCATTTGGTCATCATAACCAAATTTATCATTAAATTCATTATATTTTAGTTTCTACACAAGATCATGATTAAAGATCGGGATCAACTTGCCCAACAGAAAACTTTTTTGCCATAAAAATCGACGAATAGATTGAAACCTTTTTCGAATTTATACACAAAATTATGCAAATGACTCGTTGTACTCCATCTTTTAACATAAACAAAACACCCATTAAAAGGTATCCAGAATTCCATGCCTATTTTTGCTGTAAAATCATACCATCACCAAATCCACAACAAAATTGTTAATGAACAAAACTTAAAATGGATTTTCCACACACTGGACATACGTACACAGCTAACAACAAATAGATGATAAACATGGAAAGAACAATGGAATAAACTTACTTGTTTTTATGAACACAAAGAGGCTTCAGCTTCATAGAGGTAACGCAGTGATGATTCTTTCGAACAAAACTACCGCATCACAAGGTTGTCGAACTGTACAGTGAAGGATTTTTCAGATGAAGTTTATGGGCTGACAGTTTCTCGCTGCAATAGTGGTAAGAAAAATAAAATAAATGGTGTTGACGCAAAATAGAAGTAGACGAAGGGTTAAGAGAAAGAAGAATTTTTTTATTATTTTACCCAAAATCTGATTTAAAATGATATGCCATTAATTATCTGTAAAACATGTAAGTTTTCTCTTGATTTAGAGGTTACTTTAATTCAATTATCAAAATGTTTTTAAAAGTCTGATAGGTAAAAATCGGGGCCACTGTTTCAATCAACTTTTATTGACCCAGCAACCGTATTTTCAATCTCTTAGGGTGCAGAGTTGGCTCTCCTAAGTTGACTCAAGATTTCTAATGTTAATAGAAATTATTCTCGTCCTTGTCTTAGTTAATTCTTAAAGACCTCGACCCAATTAAATTCTAACTTAAAAACAAGGATAGTAGAGAGGGGTTACATGGAAATCTCAAGTTAAATACAAATCTATCATGTTATATATAAAATTTAGTATTATAATTATTATTCTAATTATAATACGTAGGTAATGATGGAACAATAATTTATTATTCAATATTAATATACAACTCTTCTAATAAAAATACTATCAATAATTATAAATACTAATACCTCTCTCCCACGAAAAGAGATTAGATGCAACAGTAAATGATAGAGTTGTTTCATACCAATATTTATATACTTTTCTTTTCTAATTGAAGTTTTATTTCTTTTTTTCCTTAAATATCAAACCTAACTTAAGTATAAGAATTTTAACGTTTGAAAACTATTTTTTTTTTTTGTAATCTTAGATAATTAAAAAACGGTTATCGCGTAGAATTTAATGACCCAACGTGAGGTCCATTAGCTCTAACAAAAAAAAAGAAAAATAAAATCTATGTAATATTTAGAATTTCTCTCAAAAAAATTTAGACATTAGCAATTGGTTTGATCTATAAAAAATTAATCAAAAAGTTCTTGACTAACTCATTGAAAATACCCTAACTAAACACTCAATCAGTTAAAAATCAAAAGTAACAATTAAAAACTATTATTCTCAAAGACTTCCTATTAAGAGAAAAGAGAATTCCATCGTCGCTATGAATCTGGCCTAAGGGATCGTCTTAACAAAAATGATTCACAAATCAACGTGATTGTACCTCTCATAAGTGAAGCGATTATAAGAATCGATGGTAAACTGGAGGAATATCGGAGCAAACACACAAAAGAGGACTGACAATGATAAAACTTAAAGTAGATAAACAGGGAGTTGAAGAGAAAAGTAACAAAATTACAAAGATCGATCCAAGGGAGATATGGTAGAGATAGGTCACAAAAACCGATTGCATTATCTGAGGTAGGCGAAAGTTGCATCCAATTCAACACACCTCAGATGAATGTCGATTCTTCATTCTCTAATGATCATACGTGTAAAGATACGAGAAGATATGAGATTCATGCCATTAATTATTATAAATATTAGCACCTCTCTCTCGTAAAATGGTTAGAGATAATAACAAACGAGACACTTGTCTTATATCAATATTTATACATACTTCTTTTTTTAATTTTTTTTTTCTTGAATTTTAGCTTTGACTTAAGCATTAGATTTGACATTATTTTTAGTTTTTATTGTGATATTAGACAATAAAAATTGATTATCACAAAAGATTTAACGCTATCGACCCCAAAAACAACAAAATTTATGATACTTGAAATCTCTTCTCAAAAAAATTTAGGCATCAACATATACTAACAAAATTAAAGTTTTGCGGATAGTAAGTATATTTTGGAAAAAATGAAGACTATCGAAATGTGAGCAAAAAAATTTACCCTGTACACAACTTGGGACCACCCAACTCAACGGTTGGAAATTTTTCGCAAGTCAGTTCATGCCGCCAAGTATTCTAAGCTGTATATTATTTAAGCTTATAATACAATGAATGGATTTCGATACAATCTAGTGAACCATAGAAATTATATTGGTAAGTAATTATTGTTTTTGGAAATTTTTTTATAAAAATTTAATAATAATAAAGCATATTTAATTTAGTTTTTTTACTTGTTTAAAAAAATTTAAAATTTTTTACATCATTTAATTATTATTAAAAAATTATTTTATTTTATTAAAATCAAATTTTAAAATATTAATAATAAATTTTTTATCTTTTAAAAAATATTAAGTTATTTAAAATATCTTTCTTTTATTTAATAATAAATAATATTAAAAATATAAAATTTTTTTACTTTGTACAAACTGACGTTTATTTTTAAAAATTAGTTATTTTATAATTTACATTATTTATTATTTAAAATTATAAACAATTATATTCCTAATTTTTAAAATTTTTAAAAATTTTATTTCTAAAATTTGTATTCTACAAAATTTTGTCATAAAAGCTATTTATAAATTTATGAGGTTGGTGGAACATATTATTTATAAAATACCTACTTTATCCATGGAAATTATATGTATATATATAATTTCCATGAATAGAGAAGGTATAGAAGCTTAAAATTTTAATATCACTGAAATTTATTTAAATAAAAAAGAATTTTATAATTTTACTCTAATGATTTTTTCTTAATTAAAAAAAAAAATCTTAATCTTCATTTGAAGTTCTGTTATTTTCTTAGATCATGCGGATGCCGCAACTGGATTAAACACTTTATACGAATTCAATTGAGGGTAGTTGGTTTAGCGTAGTTGAAATTTTATTATAATTGACCATTACTGACCGTCGATTACTTACGCGGCAAAATATAATTTGCAGTTGAAAATAGATTGTAACAGCATTTGAACACACTGAAACCAAACTCTATGTGAGCCAACTTGGCAACTTTCTTCTGTCTCCCCTTTCCAAATACCGAAAGTTGATGAAAGGCAAATACTTTAATGCAAATCACGTTTGTTTCTCCTCTGGACTGAAATCTCAGAGAAACAAGGGAAAAGGTTTTGTAGTAGATTTCGAAGTGATTTCTTCTTGTTTTCCTCTTTAATCCCATCGAAAATATTAATTTTTATTTAGATTTTAAGTAAAAAAAATTCTCTCTTTCTTCATATTCTGCAAGCTCGTTTGATCTTGCTTTGTTTAGTGATCTTTTTAGTAGTTTCAATATGATTTGCTCCATCAGAAATTCCGTAACACCAATAACGATCGATGGGTCGGATTCAATTTTTCGGAAGGGATTGTTTGCACAGATGCACCGATCCTTGTACTTTCCGTCGTTACCACCGAGCAACAGCCAAAAAACCTCACTTTCAGTCTCGAAACCCCTTCATATCTCATCTGTCGAAAGTTTTGAGCTGCTAAAACCTCAGAAGTCCTTGACCAAGTGCAAGGCCTCTGAGGCAGACCGATCGCAACCGAGTGCCGCGAAATCA
>JAVXUL010014026.1:0-12226 GCA_035590515.1 Trichilia minutiflora | reverse complement strand
GGATACGACACTTGGACTCACCGAACTATTCTACAACAAGACTACCTATACTTGGGTACACAATCTAAGTGAGATCAACGGTGGAAAGCAGCTTCCCTCGACCAGAAGTCATGGTGAGGGATGGGGAAGGAGCCATGAGGCAACTCCGAGCCAGAAGATATACAGCATCAGAGAAAGGAGAAAACAAAGCTGTAAAAGACCCCATTCGAGAGGAGTGGGGGGCTAAAGACGTATGCATGCATCCTGTGGCTCGGGAAAGATGCAGCCTCGAGTCTACGAGGGTGTCCCGGAGCCCAAATGATGTCCAGTAGATACCTGATGACTCCGACCCAATTTCGAATGACATGAGGATACTACTAGAGCAGAGGCAGGGAAGGGAACTTGAGGCACTTAGGCGAGGGGACCTTTGTCACGAGGAGGAATGCAAGACTGACAACAAGGATAGGGATGTAGAGTCTTTGGTACGAAAGGTGATGGAGGAGGTGAATAGGGAGAAAGAGGGCCCCTGAGGTGAACTAGCTGAACCTGTTTCAGTGATCGACCCCTAAATAAGGTCACCCTTTACATCTAAACTATTAGGCCAGGCCTTGCCCAAAAAGTTTAAAATGCCCCAGATTACTCCATTTTTCGGGATGACAGACGCATCACTGCATATGGACTTTTTTCATGAGATGATGCTCGTCTAGGATCTGAGCGAAGAACAGATGTGTCGCCTATTCTCCCTGACCCTAGAGGGGCAAACCAGAAAGTGGTTCATGGGTTTGATCCCTGGGAGCATCTAGAGTTTTGATCAGCTGTACGAGGTGTTCACCACGGAATTCAGAGGTGCAATTTTTAGCACCAAGACCACGAGTTCTTTGTTACTACTTAAACAAGTAAATGGTGAAAGTCTTAGGAGCTTCGCTAAAAGGTACCACGAGGAGGGGCTGAGACAGGGGCTCAGAATAGACAAGGCCTAGTATGCCATTTGTAAGTCCTCGATGAACACTTACGAGGCGGCTCGCAGAAAGATACTCGATGAGATAGAAGTCTAAAACCTGGTGATGCTCAAGATGAAAGAGTAGAAGCCTGTAGGGGCTCCCCCGAGGGATAACAACAGGTTTAAGAAACCCGACAATAAGAAGTAGGGAAGTGATAGGAGGAGGTCTCCTGAGGTCAATCGGTAAAGGAACCGAGTCCTCGAGTATTATCGAGGTGACAAGAGGAGAGAGGAGCAGTATCCTAGGGAGTGAAGATCGCCTTGGAGGGACAATCTGAAGTGGGTCGCCCAAGTAGATAGACCAAGGTGAGTGGAATAGGGGGAAGTGAAGAAGAAGTTTACTCCCTTGAACTCTCCCCTTTCATAAATTTTGGAGGAGGTGAGAAATGGGAGACTTTGTTATTGGATCCCCGTCCGATTAAACATAGACTCCCCGGAGAAGTGGGAAATAGATTTTGTGAGTTCCACCAAGATATGGGACACTCAAAGGAACAATACCATGAGCTGTAGAATCAGATTGAAGTCTTGATTAGGAACAATTACCTGATCGAGTTTATAGCTCGTGAAGATGAAAGACCCCAAGAACTGAGATGGGGCTCCGGGGTATGATGATGCAATGGTGATCATTGACGGTCCTACATTGGCTAAAAACTCAAATAATTCTATAAAAAATTATGCTCGATATTCTATCCCGAGCATAAATATGGAGCTGCATATCTTGAACATACGAGCAGAGAAAAGTAAAGGATAGTCTCGGTGCCTATCATGTTTACAGATGAGGATGAGAATGGGATCCGTTATCCTCACGATGATGCTTTAGTTGTTACTATGACAGTGGGGACTTCCCAAGTCAGGAGAATTTTGATTGACACAGGTAGCTCCACTGACATCATCTTTAAGGAGACGTTGGATTCCTTGGGCATAAAAGACCTGAGGTTAAGGCCAGCAGAGACCGTCTTGCACGGATTCGAAGAATCATGCGTGTATCCCTTGGGGATCGTGCAGTTGTCAATTATAATGGGTGACAAGCCCTACCAAAAGGTCACTATAGTAGAACTCCAGGTGGTGGACCTAAAAATGCCTTACTCTATGATTCTAGGGAGATCATTCCTCTCATCCACAAAGGCAGTGGAAAGAGTGCACTACCTGAAACTAAAGTTGAAGGCTGGAGAGGGAATCGGGATTGTGAGATAAAACCATAGGGAAGCCCGATCCTGCTTCGCTACTGCCTCGCGGAGCTCATATTGCATCCATAAACGCTCCTTGGAGAGCGAGACTGGGGAAAGTGAACGAGATGGTCGACAGGAGGAGGAGCTCCCAAGAGAGATGGATGGAGGAAATAACCAGTTCAGGGAGCCATCATCACCTGAGCCGGTCGAAGAAATGGATTCGGTCACCCTAGATGAAAAGCAACCCGAAAGGTTAGTGAAGATCGGGTCCCGCCTAGTCCCCGAGCATAGAGTATCACTTATTCAAATGCTCAAGAGAAACACAGATGTGTTCGCCTGGTCCCATGATGACATGTCAGGGATCAGTACTTGGGTTATAGCTCACAGGTTGATGGTGAACCTGAAATTTAAACCTGTAGCGCCGAAGAGGAGGACATTTAATTCAGAGAAGAGAGAAGCTATTAAGGCTAAGGTAGACAAGCTTTTGAAAGTGGGGTTTATCCGAGAAGTTCAGTACCCCGAATGGATTGCAAATGTTGTAATGGTAAAGAAGGCCAATAGAAAATAGAGGATGTGTGTAGACTTCACTGACCTGAACAAAGCTTACCTAAAGAACAACTTTCTTCTTCTTAAGATTGACCAGTTTGTGGATGCCACGGTTGTCCACGGGCTCCTCAATTTTATAGACACCTTTTTGGGGTATAATCAGATCAGGATGCATGAGCTCGACTAGGATAAAACTGCATTTGTTACTGACCAAGGCTTATATTGCTATACAGTTATGCCTTTTGGGTTGAAGAACGTAGGGGCTACATTCCAGAGGTTGGTCAATAAAGTATTCGAGACTTTGATAGGGTCCACCATGGAGGTATATGTGGATGAGATGATTACAAAGTCTGTGCAAGCTCTAGACCATGCTAAATATTTGGAAGAAACCTTCTCTTACCTAAGGAGGTATAACATGAAATTGAATCCCGAGAAGTGCTCATTTGGGGTCGGAGCAGGGAAGTTTCTCGGGTATATGATCAGTGAAAGAGGCATCAAAGTCAACCCACAGAAGGTCCAGGCTATCCTCGATCTGAGGCCCCTAACCACGATGAAGGAGCTACAGAGTTTGACTGGAAGATTAGCATCCCTAAGCAGATTTATGTCAAAGGCTACAGATAAATGTTTCCCTTTCTTTCAAATGATAAGGAAGGGGAAGAGATTAGAGTGGGATGAAAGCTGTAATCAGAGCTTTCGAGAGCTGAAAGAGTACTTGGCACACGTCCCTCACCTCGTGAGCCCCGAGAAGGGGGACGTTTTGCAGTTGTATCTAGCGGTTGGGGAACACTCTGTCAGCTCTGTCCTTGTAAAGGAAGATGAGGAGAAGGTAAAAAGACTCGTGTACTACACTAGCAAGTCATTATTAGATGCCGAGACAAGGTATACTCCCCATGAGAAGTTCGCCCTTTCACTTGTTGTCACTACCAGAAAGTTAAACCCTTACTTCCAAGCTCACCACATAATTGTGATGGCAGATCAACCTCTAAACAAATCTTTTGCAAGCCCGATCTGTCAGGGAGGTTAGTGAAGTGGTCTGTTGAACTTAGTAAATATGACATTGATTACAAGCCTCAGAGGGCTATCAAGCACTGGTAGATTTCATCCCAAAACTCACAGTCTTGGATCAGATGGCCGTATTGCAGGTCTTGGAAGTCAGTAGCACCCGAGATGAGAGGGGCAGCCCCAGCCCCCAAACCGCAGAGGGGACCTGACGGATGTATACAGACGGGGCATCAAATATCCAAGGGGGAGGAGCAGGGATAATTTTGATAAGACATAGTGGAGAGGAAGTCATGTACTCCCTGCGATTTGATTTTAGAGTGACCAATAATGAGGCCGAGTATGAGGCACTAATTAACGAAATTAAACTAGCTAAGGCTTTGAAGGCCTGAAATCTGATTGTATACAGGGATTCTCAATTAATTTCCAGTCAGATGAATGGGCAATTCCATGCTCAGGAAGACAATATACAAGCCTACTTAGTTCAAGCTAGAAAATTGATGAGGCCTTTAAGAGCGTCGCTATTGAGCAACTCCCTCGAGCAGAAAATTCCAGGGTTGATTCTCTGGCTACAGTACCAATTGAGCTCCTGACACAAAGGAGTGTGAACCTTAAAGAAGACTTTGTTGTTGCTCTACAGGAGACCCCCGACCCGACATGGATGAGGGAACTAAAGTCGTACATCTAGTATGGAGAGCCAAAGTGGGTAGAAGCCAAGCCGCTCTCCAGCATAACAGAGAAAAAGATTACTGTATTTATGAAGCAAAATATTATTCATTGCTTTGGGGTTCCTCATATATTTGTTGTCGATAATGGAAAGTAATTTGACAATGCTCGATTCATAGAATTCTGTGCGGAGTTCTACATCGACTTAAGATTTGCCACCCCAGCACACTCACAAGCCACTGAGTAGGTTGAGGCTGCCAACAAAGTGATCAAGAAAGCACTTAAGAAGAAGCTCGAAGAGCACAAGGGGGCATGGATTGATAAACTGCTCGAGGTCCTTTAGGCTTACATAATTACTCCCCGAACCACAACGAGAGAATCCCCCTTTCTATTAACCTTCGGATGCGAAGCTATGATTCTGGTGGAGATCAACATATCAACCTTCTGGATGTAGGACTATACTGAAGAGAGGAATGAGGCTAGATGAAAATTAGAGTTAGATCTGTTAGATGGAAAGAGAGATGAGGTTGTGATTCGGGTATCCGCACACCAACAGAGAGTAGCCTAGTACTACAATCAAAAAGTTAGACGCCGAACTTTCTAGAGAGGAGATCTCGTCCTCCGGAGGGTGACTCTTAATACCAAAGTCCCAGGTGAAGAAGTATTTGGGACTAATTCGGAAGGACCATACAAAGTCATTCAAGCACTTAGACGAGGGGTATACAAATTAGAGACCCTGAGCGGCACTCCAGTAAAATATCTGTAAAATGCAGACAGACTGAAAATCTACTATTCGTGACCCAACCCTCTTGGCAACAGATCCTCCAATCTTGAGACTAACGCCTTGGACATCTACTCCATACCGAATACACGTCGAGCCCCTCTCTCAAGTACTCTACTCAAGTCTAACTCCGATAATTGAAGCTAACCCAATCTTTTATATAAGAAGACCTTAGGCCAACGAGACCATATTGTCTCCGAGCCAAGGATATTTATTACGGAACCATGTTATTTTGATACCGTATGGACCTGCTTGCTTGATGTACAGATTTTGGGATGGGTCATATCCGAGACGGATCATATACACCTACTTGCTTGATGTACTGATTCTCGAACCTGCTTGCCCGATGTATGGATTCCCAGACCTGCTTGGCTGATGTACAGATTCCAGGATAGGTCATATCCAGGATGGGTCATATGGATCTGCTTGCCCGATATATAGATTCCGAGACAAGTCATATGTACCATTTTAACTGAGAAACAGATTCCAGGCCAGGGTTGTGTAGACCTGCTTGCCCGATATACTGATTTTGGAATAGGCTATTAAGATCTGCTTGCCCGATGTATAGATTTTAGGACGGGTCATATGGACCTGCTTGCCCGATGTACAGATTTTGGGATGGGTCATACGTGCCTCTTTGCTCGATGAACAAATTTCGGGCTTGAATCTTCTATCGGGATCGAGTTATTCTCGAGAAAAACCTTAGGCCAATGAGGCAATATCGTCTCCGAGCTAAGGTATTTGGTAGTCATGAAACTGTTCTGTTTCGAGGTCATATGGACCACGTCGTCCGAGGTCGGCTACCCATTTCAATTTTTCTTTTGCAGGTATCAAGGCACCTGGAGGAGACCTTATGCCAGTAAGGCTGAGTCGCTCTCGTTATAAAGGAAGAACATTTGAGAAGATCATACTGATCCCGACTCTACATCTATATTGTGTTGCATCTTTTAGGACTTAAGGCCGTATACTATCTGCGGTTTGTATTTATTATATGATTCCTTATTTTTATGATCGAATTAGCTAATGACCGACCTGTGAATATTTTTTCCTTGTAAATGTTCTCTCTTACTTTAATGTTTAATGAAAATAATATATTTGTGTGTTCTCACTGAACTGAGCAACAGTCTGTTTGGCTACATGTCAATCCGAGACTGATAATTTATCTAAGTCATATGTTCGAGGGTATTATCCGAATATATTTGAGCCATATATGCATGTATTATCCCGAGCGATGTCCTTAACGAAATACTTTTTAAGTTCTGTGCGGATATCCTCATCGAGCTGATAAGCACCTGGGTATTCATATTGGACCAAATGCATAGTTTGTTAGAGTTATTTTTATATACTTGGGAGATGTTACTGAATATATACAAGTTACTCTTTTATGTATTAGCCCGAGTGTTATCCTTGTGGAGTATTTTTTATGTTTTATATTCGGGCATCTTTATCGAGCCGATCAATTCTTGGATATTCGAAATAAACTGAGCATATTAATTCATATGATTTTTTCTAAGTTATGTGCCCCCTTTACCGGATGTATTCGTGTTATATGTTTATGAATCATCCCGAGCATTGTTCTTGAAGAAAAATTTTCTAAGTCTTTTATTCGGATGTCTTCCCCGAATCAACGAGTCCTTTATTTGGATATTTGAAAAATTTTCTAAGTCTTTTATTCAGACGTCTTCCCCAAATCAACGAGTCCTTTATTTGGATATTTGAAAATTTTTTTAAGCCTTTTATTCGGACGTCTTTCCCAAATTAACGAATCTTTTATTTGGATACTCGAAAAATATTCTGTCTTTTGTTTGGGCATTTTCCACGAGCGAATAAATCCTTTATTTGGATATTTAGAAAATTTTTCTAAGTTATTTATTCAGATAGTTCCACCGAGCTAATGAGCCATTTGGTTATCTATACTGAGCTGAATGTTTTTACCTAAGAAAATATTCTAAGTATCGAACTCATAGAAATATTACAGAATATACCAGATTGAACAAAACAAAGCATAATATATATATGAATAAGCAGAAATTTTATTAATGAAGAAAGTCATTACAATGCCCGACCCTACTGAGTCTTATTTACATTGGCAAGGTCCTGAATGGTTGGGTATGAGACGGGATGTAGCGGAGGCTGACTTGATTCAGTGGGAGGATCAGCAGGGGTTTCTAAAGGTACGGTGCCCAAGGCAGGGGCTTCTTGTTCAGCTTCAGTACCCTGACCCTTGAAGTTTGGTACTTCTTTCCCCAGTACCTCGTAGAGCCATCCGAGGTCGAGGTCAGGGTACTTCTCGTGGAAGGTTTGGCAAGTCAGGTCGATTGCCTGACTCACTGATGCCTCTCCTTTAGCCTCAACCGCTTCCACAACGACCCGGAGCCTCTCGGGTTCCCGACAAGCCTCTTTTTCAGAATCTCTGTCTCGGATTGCTGTAGCTCAACCCGAGACTTCAGATTCACAATCTCGAGACTGTACCCCGATTGAATAGACTCAGAGGAAGCTAGCTGAAGCTTGAGCTTCTCCTTTTCTTTCAACCAGGCAGCCTCCTTCGCCTTCCACTAAGACCTCTCGGTGGCCAAATCTGCCTCTGCCTTTTCCTGCTATTTCAAAGCAAAGGCGCTCTCCTTCTCGAGCTTTTTCATTTTGCTCATCTCATCCCGATGAGCATCTATCTGCTGCCTCATCTGATAGCAAGCCTGCAATCAGGGAGAAATATTAGCCATTGAAGTTTACAAGCATAAAATAAAAGTTAAGTGTTGCACTCACCCTCAGACCCCATTTGTATACGAAGTCCATAGCATCTACATCCCCCGTTTGGTACAACTTTTTGGCAACGAACAGGGATACGTTCCGCCCGATGTCCTTTATCACGTTGAGGAGATGAACAAAATGCTTCTGCTTCCATTTGGTGATGTCTCCTACCATCAACTCAGCAATCTTGCTGACCCCGTACAAGTCATCGACATCGGCTTTCGGGGATCCCGACCCTCTGATTTTTATTTGCTTGGCTACAGGGGCTGTCAGGGGGTCGTTCTAGGGCCTCTTCTACCCCTTGCCTGATGGTGGCTTCTCCACCATAATTTTCTTGCCCTTATCGAGGGCAATTATAGACACGGACTCAGAGTTCAAGTTCGAAGGCCCCTGGCTCCTCCTTCGCATGATCATTCCCCCCCGACCCTGCTGCTTCCCAGAAGGGGGCGTTTTCTTCAAGGCAACATCAGTGGAGGCCTCGGCTGGTTTCTTCTTAACCAGCTTGCGAAGGAAGGATAGAGCTAATGGCTTTCCAGAAGACATTGTAGACTTTGCAAAAAGAACATTTGGGGAGTCAGATATACATACAGTCAAATACATATATGCATTAGGAATTCGGGCATTCAGAAAAGAGTTATACTCTGGGCATAATTTTTTTTGGTCAAATATACAAGGTCTCTACTAGGGTAGATTTTTATTAGGCCCGAGGCGAGTAAGCTTGTATCCGAAAGCAGCAATTTTTGGTCCGAGGATTGATCCCTAGTTTGTCTTATAATCTCTAGGCTACGAGAGTCCAACTCCGAATCTCCAAACTAGAATAAGGGCTCGTCAAATGCACTTGGGACTGGGAGGTGCGGTTCGAAGTTCCAGTTTCCCCCACAAAAAACCACTTACTCTTTCAGTCCTTGTTGCTTGTGGGGTTCCCCTTAATCAGATTGGGTTTTCGAGACCTCGCTTGAAGAAATGGTCGTCCAGGGTTCTTCCCGGGGTTCTTTTTGAGCACAAACATGTACTCTATTTCCTTCATGAGGGGCAGGGAGTCGGATATCTTACCTTATAGCATGTATAGTCCCACCAGTGTCCTCTAGCTGTTCAGGTTCAACTGGTAGGGAGTTATTCTCATGTGAGTCAAGAGCATGCAAAAATATGGTTGCAGAGGCAACCTGACCCCTAAGTTGAATAACTCCTCGTTAAAGGCCACTTTACCTTCGGGAGGAGTGCTAAGCATCTTACTGGCCTCAGGGGCTCGAAGATATATGTCCTCAGGAATTTGAAATATGATCGTGTAGGCCTCTAGATCGGTCTCTATAATTGTGGAAGTAAACCAATCCTGCTCGTAGGGGGACCGAACCTCTGAAATGGGCTCGGGGTTGGCCACTAATTTCAACCCCACCCCTAGGTTATCTCCCCCTTCAACAGTCTCGAGTTGGATCGACGAGCTAGAAACGAAAGTCATTTCTGCTCATAAAAATAAAAAGGGGGTCAGATGGCTGTTAGGGATCATAGACTGCCTATGATAATTTTTTACTCGGTCCCTATCAGACCTCCTACCCTAACTATCCCCTATTTCATCTAAGCAAGCATCCAAAACTTTCCATTCACAATCAAAGAAAAATATAACCACAAAAACAAACAAGAATGAGAGGAAGACAGACCGAATGTGAGATGCTGTGAAGTTGCACGGAGAGAAGGAAGACTGAAAGTGCTGAAGAACCGCTGAGATCTTCTGAGAAAGAAGGCAATGATCAGAGCACCTTTTGCTGTAGTGCTTTTGCTTGCGAGTGTAGATAAAAAGGGAGAAAAATGTTCATCTGAAAAAGAAGGGGTATTTATAGACGAACCCAAAGAACCCCGACCGTTGATCTTGATTTAACGGATAGGGGAGTGCCACATCACGCGAATGTAGAATATCAAGGGTTAGTTCTTTTTCAAAATTTAAATAAAGTGGGACCCGTCCTAGCAATTATTTATGACGGGCTAAATATCGTGGCCTTTCAAATTGATCTATCAATGGGGTGATGACACGTGTAGTGACGGTTGCATTGCCAAGGGAGCTAATCAAAACGTAACAGCAGCCCATGCCAGCCGAACGAAAGTTGAATAGTTTTCAATTAAAACCTTATTTAAGTAAAAACTAGGGGGCTTAGTGTTGGGGTATTTTGTCAAGGCCCATCCCACTGGTCCAGGCCCATCTCCATGCCCTTATCCGGGCCTGCCAAATGCACATATTACTCTCAAGTGGACTTCTTGATACGACATCGTCCTAAGGAGCCGATTATATCACATGGGAGATAGCTAAATCGTCTCGGGCACTCCACCCCGGGCAACTAGTCAAAGGGTATCCTTCTAAGTTATCCATGGTTAACTTGCACTCGGGTTTGGGACCTTCAATGATAAGCCTTTTGGGCTCGGGGGGTCGAACCAATATGTTATTATGAAACAGCAGGGATTCGCGAACACTCGGGGCACACAAACCTCCACAACACTACCTTCTGACATCATTGGAGCTATAGCCCGCAGTACAGAGGCCTCCCGAGAATCAGGGGAATTTATTCTCGGAAGAATTGGAAGTTTCACTTGGAGGGACCTACACTTGGGGTCTCAGGGGTGACGTGATAAGGAATAGTATCGCTATTTTTCACGCACCCTAATTTTTACAGCAAGTTATTTTGGACACATCATCCATATAGCAACACGTGTCCAATGTTACGAACTTCTATGCTTCCAATATGCAGCCTACAGAAATGGGGGGAGGGACATTTGGATTTATTTGATCATTTTCGAGTAAAAATATACTGTAAGACATTCTCTCACTTTTCAGTGATTTTAAGGCATCATTCTCAGGGAATAGAACAATCTATGTCTTTCATACTCTTTATGCATTCTTGCTTGCTTATATGCACACCTCTCCCACCCACTAAGTAAAACCCTCTTTGACTTAAGTATCGAAGGGTTTTCACCGGGAAACCGACTTCACCCCTGAGGTGTTCGGTGTTTTACAATCTGAAGCTCAAGAACAAAAAGAGAAGATGAGCTGGCGCTCGAGGTTGAGGACGAAGCCAATTTCTTACATCAACATTTCATATGATTAATTATCTTTTAACGTTTGCTTTATATAATCCTTTTTATACATCATAGACGTTAAAATATTTTTTTAATCTAATTTAGGGAATTTATTTTGAGTAATTCAAGTTAACCAAAATAATTGGACTTAATTGAGATGAATTATAATCATAGATTCATCTTCATGATTGCGCGGACTACAAGGCTTATTAGTAATACACGATAGAGTCCAAAGATTTGTCATAGGAAGGACCATTAACCTTATGTCATAAACCACGTGACATTCCTAGTAAGAGCCAAAAAAAAAAAAATCCTTTGCTATTAGTGTGTTATGTAACTTGGAAGAGAAGGCCATATAGATTACAGCTCTTATGTTCCGAGATAGAGTGCTCCGGTTGACAATGTAGACCATGGGAATATCTCCATTGATCACACGCTGAGCATTTCTCCAACTTCATACAGTTCTCCAATGTACACAATATGTAGGTCCATATTTTGTTCTTGGCGTTTCCATCGTAGGGCCCCGGTGTGCTGCAAACCTCACATACTGGGATTATTAGCCGTAGTAATCATCCAGCATTAACAACTTGGGTTAGTAATTGTATGATAGCAGTTAGAGAAACAAGGCCCACTTCTGCCACCTCGGACTTATCATAATCCGAGGTGGCATTGCACCAAATAGTACTGAAGAGGTTCAACCATAGAAACTACAATCTCTCTTTTTCTTAAGATGTTGAAGAAGAGTGATAAAATGGAATTATTTAGTGTAGGTTACGTGATGAATTTGCCAGCGTGGTAAATTGTAATGTGTACAGTGCAGTGAGTGTGTGAGTTAGTTACTACTAGATTCTAGAGAATTCCAACTACTTTAGTTAGTATATATACGAATTTCACTGCAAATTCTGAGTATCAAATAGTAAATTTCAATGGGGTTTGGTTATGAACCTCAAATCATAAAAAAAAAATTATAAGAAAGATATATATATATATATATATATATATTATGAAAATCTTCCAATAATAATTAAGTCCGATTATGGAATTTTACTTTAAAACAAAAAGAAAAGACAATAAACAAGTAATAATTTGACCAAGGTTTTTTAAATCAAAAAGGTTTGGAATTTAATCGAGTAGAACTTACCTAGAAATTTTTACTTTTTATAATATTTCTAAGATAGGGTTATTGTTTGTCACTTAAAAAATAGTCATGTGAGATTATAGAAAAGTGGATCAATTGGGCATATGTATAGGGTTGTTGTTTGTCTCCCAAAAAAT
>JAVXUL010014015.1:0-12226 GCA_035590515.1 Trichilia minutiflora | reverse complement strand
TAGTAGGCTAATTAGTAGGGATTTGTTTCTATATTTAACTTTCTCTAAGTGTATATAATCATAGACATATATTAATAAAATATCAGAAAGTACGATATACACTTTCTGTTTCATATTTCTGTTTCATAAGCAAACTCCTCCAAACCAAGAAGACTTCAATTCACCTACAAGACCCACAAATATTCCGAATTTATCTCATCTACACAAATATTCTTTCACCATTCTCCCCATACCTACCTAAATATTCCGAATCTATCTCATCTACACAAATAGCTTTGTCTCTCTTAAGCTTAAGAATGGCACGACATATCCCTGATACTTTAAAAAGTAAAGGGATAGGGTGGCCTTATACTTCAGCCATTAGGTCCCGATGAAGCTAAATGCAAATGTTATGAGAGAGAGACACAGATGTTCAGGTCTACAATGTTCTTTAGAAAAGGGCTCTTGAAGATGTCCGCAAGCACTTATATAACAAGGCCAAAACAGCAACAACAAAGTATTGCGTTGTTCAAAAGCCCACCAGAGAGGCCTTCCTATGAAAAGAAGGAATGCAAGGATCGGACACTACCAAAGAGAATGAGAATCTTTCTAAGATATATAGGTGTGATGATCAACCATAAATACAGACAAAAACACTAAAAGAACAAATGCACGGACTAGAAAACAGTTCCAGCAAAGCTGTCTGAAAGGCAGCTGAATTGTCTTTAATAATAAGGCTATTTCAAGATTCCTATACAAAAATAAAGCAAGTAAACTTTATTTGCCAATGGAATTTGGAGAGATTGAATGAACTAAGGCTAATTTTCTCTTAAATTTGTGTAAGAAAGTTGTTGCATTGGCTTAGAAAGAAACTGTAAATTGATGATGACTCCAACAGAAAGAAGTTCCCTTTCATTTTGAACTTCATTTTTTACTTTTTTGCATTTTTCTTTTTTTGTCCAACAATAAAATTAAAAGGAGCCATCATTAAAAAATTAGCAAAGAAAACATTATTGCAAATGTATGAAAATCAAAGTGGCATACTTCTGCTGCACTATCAAGATTTGTAGAGTCTGATGCCTTTGGGTTGCCAAAAGGACGAATTTCATTTTCACGACCACGCCAAACAGGAGACTTCAAAGAGGTTTCTCGAGATTGCATCCAGTTCAAGTTCCCCTGCATATACGTTTAGCAATTGATGTAAATAGATTAATACACAACTACTAAAAGAAATCTACAGCATGCCATCACAGATTAGATAGTTAAAGAACTCATACCTGTATGGTATTGATCTCTCCGTTATGACCAAGAAATCTCATAGGTTGAGCAAGAGGCCATCTGGGGCTAGTATTTGTGCTATATCTGCGATGATAAATAGCAAAAGGGGTTTTGTAAAGATCATTCTGAAAGTCGGCATAAAACAACCCAAGAACTTCTAACCGAAGCATGCCCTTGTAAAACAATTGCTTGATTTGACAAAGAACAGAAATAAAAGCTCATTTCCCCAACTCTCCAAGGCTGCCGCTCTTTCTATCAATTTCCGGCATATGTACAGCTCCCGTTCAATGTCATCAACATTTTCTTCTTTAACAACTCAAACAAACACCTGCTGAATGTTGGGCATGGTTTCTTTCGCGTAGAAACCAACTACAGACATATTTTGCAGGAACTGACCTCCATCCAAGCACCTCAAGACGCTCTTGTCTAAAAGTATTTAAAATAACTGCAAAAGCATTTAGAAAATATGGTCAAACAACATATCAGATGTATAAACAGAGCAGGCCATATTGAGATTCACACAATGTACTACACATTAACAAAATAAATTTTTCCATGCTTTTATGATCTGTGCTTCCTCATGTCTAAGTTGCATCATTAATAGTAGTAAAATAAAAACTTTCTGGAAAAATAATTTATATGTATACTAGTGAACACTACCAACCTCTAATCTCTGAACAATTTGTAAATACAAGAAGAAAAAATGATCCTTAATCCAAACAAAAATACATTGAGGAATCTACGATTACAGAAAGATAGCAGGATAAAAATAGTATAAGGTTCAACTACAACAATGCACATTAAAAAGTTCAGAAATGAGGTACAAACAAATTACTTCAAGTATTACCATTTACACCTCCCAATTTGTCAATTACTTTGGAAAACTATTGACACTATTAAATTTATTCTTTTCAAACAGGACATTACAGAATTTCACTAGAGCATTGACACTAATTGGTTTCAGTGCCTAAATCACACAGCTGCAAAGCTACATGTGTTTGCTCCTAGCTATAAGTATTTTCAAAGTTGAAAAAAATTTTGAATCTATAATCCAGCTATTGCTATGACTGGAAAATATACACTATGTAGATTACAAAAGACCACAAATTACTAAAATCAAAAATGTCACAGAGAAATACAAGAATTCTAGTATCTCTTACCAGACAAAACAGACTTCCAAGCTTCAAATAAAATCCAAACACAATTGAACAAAGTAACATAAACCAACTTTAAAGTATAAGCATTTTCAAGACCTAACAAATGCACTGCAGCTGATTCTCTTCATCAACAAACTCAAATGGATCACAAACTGTGATCTGCAGGTCCTTAATTTCTTTGTTGCAAATTCTAGCGAACTCAATAAGAAGTAGTGCATGATGTTAGGAATTCTGATACTAATTCAACAAATACCCAAATAGGGTTGTAGAAAAGGGCTTCCAGAGCCTGCACAGTACAACCTTCGTGATTCTACTTATTTGAAACCATGTGAAACTACATCCACATTCCATCACCAACACTTGGACAGTGCATAAAAGTTATTAAGCACCACTTACATAAGATAATCCTCCTGGACTAAAGCCAAATGTCACTTAGGATAATTATGCTCACATAGAATACAATAAAATTCATGCATAACCTTTAGAAAATGCACAAGGAGACAACATCAAATAAATATTCATGCATGACATGCTTATATCAATAAAAATGTAAAACATTACGAAGAACCTGTAGAAAATGAAAAAAAGACATCAAACAACCATTTCATAAGTTCACGTGCACAATCAGCGCAAAAAATAAAAAAAATAAAAAAGCAGAATCTGAAAATGACTTGAACGATTGCTCTCTAAATAATCACCTTCCTTAGCTTTTTCATAAGGTCATCATCTTTGGGAAAGAAAACCATTCCAACACCAGTGTGCAACTTATCAAAGGAAGCAATCCCTTGGCTTTCAGCCCACTTGTCTAAAAGATCCCATGGAATTGAAGTCATCAATCCCGAACCATCACCAGAATCATTATCCGCTCCACAGCCCCCACGATGTTCCATGCAGCCTAGAGCTGTAAGGCCATTCTTAACAATTTCATGTGATGCTTTATTATCCAAGTTGGCAATGAATCCAACTCCACATGCTCCTCTTTCTGAAATGATATCCTCCAAGTTGGCAAAATCCTGACCATAGAATCCATAGCACATGAAATAATTCATTAGCAAGCATAACAAACGACAGAACATCAAACAATAATGCAACAGGAACTATAAGATGTCAACAAGGAACAAAGATTGGAAAAAAGGGGGAAAATACGATAATAATGCAATGTACACTGCATACAATTATAATGAACTCGAACGATAATAATGCAATTAGGGGAGACATTTTCAAACCAATCCAATCCAAACCGCCAATTTTAATGGCTTAGATTGGTTTGAAAAAATTTTAGATTGATTTACGGATTAATATTTTCCAAACCATTGTTGGCGATTTGGATTCTGGATTGGATCGATTCCAAATCGCAAAATCATAAACCAAACCGTTTAATATTATCTTGTAAAAATTTTTATTACTATTTATTTATTATCTCAAGTTATACAGGGTTACTTCCATCTCTTGCATATAATAATAATCAAAAAAGAAAAATTGTTCATGGAAAGATTACAAAAGGAAAATTGTCCATGGAACTCTCTCTTAAGTGTTAATGAAGAATATATAATTAATAGTAATCAACTATGACACCATTAATTTTATAATATAGTTCAAACCGCAAATCCAAATCTCTTTAAACCGCACTTTATAATTTGGATTAGATTGATTTGTAACATTTTAATGGATTGAATTGGATTGATTTATTTTCAAACCGTAATATACAGATTAGTTTGAAATTTTATCTCAAACCGCATGCCCCCACCCCTAAATGCAATGTACACTACATACAATTATGATGAACTCATAAAAACACATTATTGACAGAACGAAATAATCCAACGAAAGAAAATCAAAAATTAAGGCAATAGGAACTACGAGAAGTTGAGAAGGAATAAAGGTCACAAAAATGGGGAAAACCATCCAATAGTAATTCAACATATACTACACACGATCATCATGAACTCGCAGAAAAAAGGCTACTGAAAGAAACAAAGAAATAAAGATAAAAAGATCATGTTACAGAACAGGTCCAAAGGTTAAACCTCCACTTAAGAAGCTTTTGTCAGGGACCAATTACCATAAATTCAGAAGTAATTGCTTATAAATCCAGTATGTAACGTCACCTTCTGCATATTCCCACTCAAAGTTTAAACAATAAGGCAACTTAGTATGGGACATCAGAGAAGCTATAGCCTTTTTTTTTTTCCTTTGTATCTGATGAGTTCTATAATATACTTACAATATGCTGAAAAGCAGAAGCACAACCCTAGTAGTGCAACAAGAATTCACAAGAAAAGTGTGTCCAAACATACATGAAACACAAAAGCCGCCAAAAAAAAAAAGAGAAAGCAATCATGATACAGAGAATTAATGATACATAAGATCGAGAAAATAAAGCAGCAAACATTAATCCAAGAGAAGAGTGTCCTTAAGAAACCAGAACCTTAAATTTCTTTTGCACTCTTAAATTCTATTCCTCCATTTTCCTATGCACTGGATCACCCATCCAACTATTAGTTTCAATGGCACAATAACCTCTCATCTAACTAAACCTTATCCCCAACTGGCCATCATATCTGACACTAAAATTTGTTAAATGTACTTAACTTTTATTAAACTAAACAACAAATAGCACAAATGGACAATGTAGCATGAGACAACCAAACATTCCAGCCACATTTCTACTTCAAACACGTAGCATTATCCAGCAGCAAAATTTTACTTCTTCAACCATCTCTTCTACACTTGAACATTATTTAGCAACAAAATGTTTCTCCATCAGAGAATTCTTTTCCTTTATCCAGAGCATCCCCTTCAACCTTTCAATTTTATTACTTATTTCATCAGAAAAACTAATGACATTTTTTCCCTTTATCATGAAATAGAAAAACAAAATTCAAACTTAATCAATGGTTAATGATCAGTATACGAAACTTAATTTATAATAAAACAAGCAAACCAGAACGATATTCGTTGAAAAACAATCAAGTCAATTTATTTGTTAACTTAATTCCGGTGCACTGTTTCGTTAGTTACTCAGAAGCATCTGTTTTGCCTGTTATTCAACCTCAAATGCAAGAAAGTACCACTCCGAAAGTGCGATTGTCATAACCAAAATCAAAAATAAACACAAACATCTCGTCGTAACACGGAATGCATTCTTCAGAGCACCATTTTAAACTTTAACAAACAAATAGAACACCGCAGCTCAGAATCAAACCAATCATAAGCAGGGAAATGAAGAAAACACATTCTTATAGTTTACAAATCTGTGTGTCCAAAACCGAAATTTATAAGAACTAAAAACAAAACAGCGAACAATTTCACTTCATCATTGATTTCAAACACAACTGACCTTGAGTTTGGACGAAGACGATTCATCAAAGTCAGAAATAATAAGCTCAAGATCAAGTACCGCTTTAACAGCCGATGAGTTCTTATTAGCTTTCGCAAAGCTTGTTTGATTACTGGAAACACTTATTCTCCTTCTTATCCTCTTTGATTTACAGTACAATCCTACAAAACCAACAAATAACAAATTTTTATTGGATGATAGAACTGAAGTAGGTTTTGTAGCGATGGTGAAATGAGGAACGGAAGAGATTGATGACTGCAAAGCCATGGTTAGAAATGGAAAGAGAGAGAAAGAAGAGAAGAGAAAAGAGAAAGAGAAAGAAAGAAAAAAAATAAAAGGACCGAAGAAAATGTGGATGTGATAGAAAGATGAAAAATGGTGGGAGCGAGGGAGAGCGAGCGAGGACCGGGAACAAAACTACAGCCACCCGCGCCTCTTCGGTTTTCTGGCGTCTATTTCTCCTATTTCTCCCTTGCCTCTTCATGTTTATTTATTTATTTTATTTATTTTAATGATTTGATTGATGTATTAATATATTATATTATACGATTAACTGGAGACGTCAATGTTAGTATCTATCTCCTGTGTGTACGTATACTACTTTTATCCTGCACGCCGTCTCTTTGGGCGTTTACAGTTTTGGATCGAAATAAAATTTTAAATTAATATAAATATTACAATTTAGAGTTTAATCATTCAAATCATAATTAATTCAAATCATATCATATAATTTAAATCAATTTAAATTCATAATTTAATACTTAAATTTAAATTAAAATAATTTATCAATTTAAATTAAACCCCAAAACATAAGATTTAGAGTTTTAACTTATTTCTCAATCGAATTTTAAAATAATAAATCATATAATAACAATTTTCAATAATATAAATATAAGTTATACTTTCTTTTATGCCATACATTATTATATGCAATTCTAATTTTAATTTAAATTCAATTATAATATAAAATAATTGAAAAGATCAATCCAACATTTAAATGGTTTAAGTTTGTAATTTGGGATATGAAATTAATTTAATCTTTAATCTAAAATTCAATTATGATTTATAAAATTTTAATTCAAATATTGATTCAATATTTTTTTCAATTAATCTAATTAAATTATTTAAATTGATTTTAATTAAATCCATTTAAATCTATTTATCCCTGTCTCCTTCATTTATTATCTCGGCAAAAAAAGTCCATTGTATAGTGATTTGATTATTTAATAAATTAGGGTTAACTGTGCTAGAATTGGAGCTACTACAATTGTGATGCTAATTAAACTATAAAAAATGTAATTTTAAATTATAAAATAAATCAATTAAATATTTTTCAAAATCAAATTTTACAAAGAACCTTTTATATTTTAGAATTTATAAAAATCCATTACTTGAATTTATCAAATATAATTTTTTAAAAATTTAAACACCTATAATAGTTTTTGACTACTAAAAGTTATTTTTACTATTCTAACAATAATTTTAAATGGAGCCTTAAATTAATATAAAATTATCTAATGAAACCTTGGAGATAGATTTATCCTATTATTATTATTATTAAATCATATTGGGAATTTTATTTTCAAATGGTGTAATAAGTGAAGTGACGTTCATAAATTTTTATAACTTTTAAAATTATTTATTATATTTTACAATATTATTTAAAATTAAAATTTTGGAGTCTTAAAAATTACATTTTATTGATGTCTTTAATGTATTTTCGATGATATAAATGTTGAATTAATTTTTGTTAAATTGATTCTTTAATATATTTTTGATGATTAATTTTTTCGTGATTAATCATATATCATGTGTTTTTGATAATGTCAAAATAATTAAATATGAAATTATGCTATTTATTGATTTTAAGATGAAATTAAACGATAAACGAGCATATACAAAATCACTTGTTTCTTTGGAAGTATATACGTTTTTGTAGGTGAGGAAAATATGAAAAAACGTCAAGAAAAGCTCACCACAGTTCAAACGTATCGATACGTTACTTAAACGTATCGAAACGATTAAGCTACAGTGTTAAAAATCAGCCCGAGTATCGAAACCATGGCCAAAATATATCGACACCTTTGCCAGGCGCTTAAACGTATCGATACCCTAACTCAAACATATCGATACCCTGGACATAGAGCTCAATGTTTCGATACCTCAGTCCAAACGTATCGATACCTTGAGAAGAAGATTGCCAAACGTATCGATACCCTGGGATCTCATTCAAGATGTTTCGATACCCTCATGACGGACATGATTTCGTTTACGTCAAAAGGTTCCGATACCTTAGGGAACGTATCGAAACCTTCAAGGCAAAATTCTTAAATGTATCGATACCCCGTATCAATGTATCGATACCTTTACAGAAATCAAGTCATAACGACTAGTTTCAGACGCATTTAATACCGTCATTAATGAAGCAAAATATGGCCGTTCGAGAGAATTGAATGCAGATATATAAGCAGTGATTTTTGAAGTAAATGAGGTTGTTCAAGTAAATTGAAAACATTCTCTGAAATTTTTATACTTATTCTCTCAGACTTTATTTGTTATTTTCTGATAGTGAGAAAAAGTGAGCATATGTGTTTATCTACTCTTTAAGAGAGTTTCAAATTTAATTCTTATGAATTAATCAGAGTTTCTCTTCACCCGTGTGTTAAGAAAGAAATTATTAGTGGATTTCACTTCACCCGACAAAGAAAATTGTAAATTGTGGTTGCCCTTCATCGTAGTTAAGAATGAATTGTATTGGGTTTCTCTTGACCCGTAAAAACAAAAATTTCAGTGATCCTCGGTGTGTGTGAATTCACCTGAGAAGAGTGGACGTAGACGATTTAACGAACCACTATAAAAGTTCTGTGTGTCATTTATTTTTTGCTTGCACTGTACTTCTTGCATTCGTCTTATAGAACTTTTTTAATTTATTTTAATTTAAATTTTTAATTAATCCAATTTACCCCTCTTGGATTACACCAACTAGGACTTCAAGTACTTAAGGGTTCCTGCTTCCTTGATTTTGTCCACAGCTTTGTTGTCTCTTAATTGACATTTTAGACTTATATATATTTCCAAATCTAATATCAATGTTTCATAAGCTTCTTATGCAAGTTCTAAATTCATTAGTACTTCAATGGAGGAAGTAACAAAGAGATAAGATATTTTGTTTTTCTTTTTTTTCTAAATTTTTGTTTAATTTTCCTTTCATGTTGTCTGATAATAAATTAATTATCCTGTTCAGGTATACAGTTGTTACAGGAGCACATAAGGGAATTGGTTTCGGAATTTGCAGGCAGTTAGTTTCCAATGGGATCACTGTTGTGTTAACAGCCAGAGATGAGAAGAGAGGTCTTGAATCTGTTGAACAACTCAAACAATCTGGATACGATAATGTGATTTTTCATCAGCTAGACGTGACTGACCCAGCTAGTGTTGAATCTCTAGCAGATTTCATCAAATGCCAATTTGGGAAGTTTGATATTTTCGTATGATTTAATATCAATTAGTTTTTTCTGTCATCTAATTGGTTTTGATTCATTATAAACAGATTGATGAGATGAAGAATTTGGACTTCATTGACAGGTAAATAATGCAGCGATTAATGGAGCCATTGTAGATTATGATGCTTTATCAGGTTTTTTCAAGGTATAGAACTTGGGTATATATTGTGATTTTTAACTGATGCGTTTCTCAGTTTGTTTACCACATAGATCAAAATTTATCATTTGAAAAACTCTTTTCTTGGAATTCGATCAAATTACAGAAAGTACTCTGATGATACAGGACGGTGTCCCAATCAAATGGAATGAAATAACAACTGAAACTTATGAGTTAGTTGAAAAATGCATTGAAACGAATTATTATGGTTCCAAGAGAATGTGTTAAGGCACTCATTCCCCTCCTTCAGTTATCCGATGCACCAAGAATTGTTAGTGTTTCCTCTTTCATCGGAAAGTTAAAGGTAAAACAGTTTTACAGCCCTTTGCTAGATGAAGTTATCTGCCATTTTGTTTAATTAGGCTAACTGATATTGCTTTCATTTGAAATTCAACAATATTGAGTCATTACTGCTTGAAACATTCTCTTTTAAATTTACATTTATTATTGTCTTGTTTCAGTATGTAAGCAATGAATGGGCTATAAAAGTGTTAAGCGATGTTGAGAACCTTACAGAAGAGAAAGTAGATGAAGTACTGAAGGAATATTTGAAAGATTTTAAAGAGGGTTCATTAGAGATCAAAGGATGGCCTACTTCTATGTCGAGTTAATACATTATCCAAAGCAGCTATGAATTCCCACGCAAGAATCCTGGCCAACAAGTACACAAATTTCTCCATCAATTGCGTTTGCCCTGGTTATGTCAAAACCGATATGACCTTCAACAATGGCCAATTAACTGTTGATGAAAGTGCAGAAGGTCTTATTTGGTTAGCATTGTTGCCCACCAACGGTCCTTCTGGTTTATTCTTTTCGCGGAAAGAAGAGATTTCCTTTGATAAAAGTAAAAAATTATGTATAATAAAAATAAAAATAAAAGGATTAGAAACTTGGATTTGCAATTTGGAACTCTCGGACTGGAAGAGTTCAACGTTGTGTCTTATAAGGGGGCCATGCCTTGTCGCCTTTTATTTTACTGAAATAAAATAAAAATAAGTTAATGATATTTTCAATCACTGTTTCTGTAATTTGCTTCATATATCTATATTATTTTTTTAAGAAAATTAAAATATATTTTATCATTTATATACTATTTTAAAATGATGAAAGAATAAAATATACAATACATAAAATTTTGAAAAGAAAATAGCATATTTTATATTAATTTTTGTTATAAAAAATTTGTGTAAGATAAAATATTTAAACAAAATATTGAAATAGAGAAATATAAAAACATAATTTTAAAGAATGGTATCATATAAAAACTCATCAACACTTTCAACTAACACTTAAGTTGAAAATATTCTTCAGTTCACTGAATGAATATTCAATGAATATTGAGTTCTCAAGAACCAGGATGATGTATTTCGGAATTTTGTTTTTAAATATACTAAATTTAAAATACTATTTTATTATTATTATTATTATTATTATTATTATATATTAAAAAAAAAACATTATGAAAGAATATTGAAAATTTTGTGCGCGGAATTCCAAACGGCTCTGCTTGAAGCTTTCCCCATGTAAAGATTATAATCCACACCACGTCTTCGAAAAACGATTTTGTCCTCTTTGTCTAACCAAGCAACGGAAATTTCTTTTAATTTGGTTCACAGTTTTGCTATGATATGAATTAATATAAACTGATAAATCTGGTAGATAATAATTGACTTAACCTCTTGGGAGTAGCCTGATGGTTAAGGATACACTTGTTTTTTTCGTTTGTATTGGATTTAAGTTTTAGAATTGTCTCCGTTAAAGTGTTTAAGAAATTAAAATTTTAGAGGATTGACAAATACCCCCTCAGGTTTGCCTAAAAACTAATCTCCCCCCTCTTTGAATGGTGGTAAAATCTTAACCGTTCATTTTTTGTAATTAATGACCTGGATTTTGCCACCATTCAAAGAGGGGGGAGATTGATTTTTTGACAAACCTGAGGAGGTATTTGTCATTCCCCTAAAATTTTATTTAAACTATCTTTCTCATGGTAATTATCTTTATACCTACTAGGGATTGAATAGATAAAAAATTTTCGCGTATACAAAAAGAATAATTGACTTACCATAACATAATAAGGTTAGTTTTATGGGTATGATGATAATCATATTATAGGCAATTCAAAATTCATATCTGCTAACTATATATTATTTTCGATGGATGTATAAAGTGATTTATTGTTAAATGCTGAAGTTCTCCTTCGCAGGTGGGCAATGCATGGATTGGTGATACAGATGATGATGTTACCAAGGTGCTCTCTTGAAATACCTATACATGATTTTTGTTTCTATTGGAAGTATTATATGAACAATCACTCTGAGATTAATTTTTTATTTTTTTTAATTTTCTTCTATAAGCGTAATGCTTAAAGCGGTAGTTTAATTAGTTTGGCCTCTTGCAATAGAAGCAAAGTGTGTACCTAATTATGAGTTTATCTTTTAAATTTATTAATCAATTTTTTTTTTATGTAAGTCACATATAAAAAGAAAAAAAAGAAAAGAAAACCTTTAATAACATAAGCAATCCAAAACTCAATTATTATTTCAATTCATTTATGCTATGTTAACTTTAGTATCATACAAATCTATATTTTGATGATAACAAAATAATTGATTTGATCAAGTCAAAGAAAAAAGACTCAAAGAACATAAAGACGAAGATTGAAAACACAAACATAGGTTATTTTGTTTGTATAATTTTTATATATGTTTGTGTATGTGATTGAAATGTCTGACAATTAAGTGAGCTCAAAAATATTTATGAGATATTTAAAAATATTTTATAAATTAAAAATATTTTTGATGAGTCAAAATGC
>JAVXUL010014005.1:0-12227 GCA_035590515.1 Trichilia minutiflora | reverse complement strand
ACACTACAGGTGCCAGTAAGAATGGATGACAGACCATATCAAAAGACTACTATACTAGAATTTCAGGTCGTCGATTTGAAGATGCCATACTCCATGATTTGGGGGAGGCCATTCCTCAAATTTACAAAAGCAGTAGAAAGCGTTCATTATATGAAGTTGAAGTTTAGAGCAGGAGATAGAATTGGGGTTGTAAAGGAAAATCAGAGAGAGGCTCGATCCTGCTTTGCCATCGCTTCAAGGAATTCTTACTGTATCCGTAAGCACCGACTTGAGGGAACAACTGAGGTATATACAGAAGGTGATCAGCAGGAAGAGCCATTAGAAGGTGCAGATAAGAAGATGGGCCAGTTCAAAAAGTCGTCATCTGCCGAGCCAATTGAAGAAATGGAGTCGGTTATTGTGGATGACAAGTAACCTGAGAGGTCTATAAAGATTGGGTCTACTTTGACCCTTGAGCACAAGGCGTCATTGATTAAAGTATTAAAGCAGAATGCTGATATATTTGCCTGATCCCATGATGATATACTAGAAATCAGTACTCGGGTTATTTTCCACCGGTTGATGGTGAGCCCAAATTTTAAGCATGTAGCTCAGAAGAGGCGAACATTCAATTTCGAAAGGAGGGAGGCCATCAAAACAGAAGTCAATAAGCTTCTGAAAGTGTAGTTCATCCAAGAAGTCTAATATCCTAAATGGATTGCAAATGTAGTAATGGTGAAAAAGGCCAGCGAAAAATGGAGAATGTGTATGGATTTCACCAATCTGAATAAAGCTTGCCAAAGAGATAGCTTTCCTCTCCTAAAAATTGATTAGTTGATAGATTCCACGGCAGGTCACAACCTCCTTAGCTTTATGGATGCTTTCTTGGGGTATAATCAAATCAGAATACATGAACTCAACCAGGATAAGACAACCTTCGTCACTAACCAGGGACTGTACTGTTATACGATTATGTCTTTTAGATTGAAGAATACAGGGGCCACATTCCAGAGGCTAGTCAATAAGTTTTTCAAACCTTTGATTGGGTCAACCATAGAAGTATATGTAAATGACATGATCACAAAATCTGCGAAGGCCTCGGACCATGCCAGACACTTGGAGAAAACCTTTTCTTACTTAAGAAGGTACGATATGAAATTAAATCTCGAGAAATGTTCATTTAGAGTCAGAGCTGAAAAGTTTCTCGGGTATATAGTTAATGAACAAGGCATTGAGATCAACCCGCAAAAGGTTAAGACCATTCTAGATTTGAAGCCCCCGGCCACAATAAAAGAACTGTAGAGTCTGACAGGGAGATTGACAACCTTAAGCAGATTTATCTCAAAGGCCACTGATAATACTTCCCTTTCTTCCAAATGATGGAAAAAGGAAAGAGACTGGAATAGGATGAGAATTATGATAAGAGTTTTTGAGAGCTCAAGAAGTATTTGACTCATATTCCCCATCTCGTAAGCCTCGAGAAGGGAGATATTTTACAATTGTATTTGACAGTTGGCGAACACTCCGTGAGCTCTGTTCTTAAAAAGGAAAATGGTGAAAGAGTGCAAAGACCCGTTTACTACACGAGCAAATCTTTGCTGGATGCCGAGACCAGATATACTCTATCAAAGAAGTTTGCCCTCTCACTTGTCATTGCTGCCAGAAAGTTACATCCTTATTTCTAGGATCATTAGATAGTTGTAATAACAGATCAATCCCTGAAACAAATTCTTCACAAACCAGATTTATCAGGGAGATTGGTGAAGTGGTCTGTTGAACTTAGTGAGTATAATATAGATTATCGGCCTAGGAAAGCTATTAAGGGACAAGCTCTAGCAGATTTTATGGCAGAACTAACGGTCTCGAAACTGCTGACTGTATTATAGGTCTCGGATATCGATAATACCCAAGACAAGAATAATACACCCGACCTTGTGACCTTGAAAGGTATTTGGTAGCTGCATGTCAATGGAGCATCAAACCTTCAGGGAGGCAGAACAGGAATAATCTTAAAGAGGCCTGATGAAGAAGAAGTCATGTACTCCCTGGGGTTTGATTTCAAAGTAATCAACAACGAGGCAGAATATGAAGCACTGATCAACGGGGTCAAGTTAGCTCGAGCCTTAGGAGCCCAGAACTTAATTATAAACAGCGATTCGCAATTAATTGTCAATCAGCTCAATGGGTAGTTCCAAGCTTAGGAGGACAACATGCAGGCTTATTTGATCCAAGCTAATTAATAGAGGCATTTTAAAGTGTCACAGTGGAGCAACTCTCCTGAACAAAAAATTCTAGAGCTGATTTCCTAGCAAAATTGGCCTCGGTATTTAAAAAAAAAACTCCAACTTCGATGCTAGTTGAAATTCTGACATAGAGAAATGTAGATCTCAAAGAAGATTTTATTGCTGCTATGCAGGAAATCCCTGACTCAAAGTGGATAAAGGAACTGAAGTCTTATATTCAGCATGGGGAACTATCCACTGACAGAAATAAGGCAAGAAAGATAAAGAATCAATCAGTCAGGTACGCTGTTATTCATAATGTACTTTATAAATATGATTTTAGCCTATCATATTTGAAATATTTAAGACCAAATGAGGTTGATAAGATTCTCAAAGAAATCCATAATAAGACCTGCGGGAGTTATGGTAGGGCTTGTTCTTTGATGTATAAAATTATTCGGCAAGGATATTATTAGCTCATAATTTCGTAGGATTCTTTCAGGTTGGTTAAATCTTTTCATCAATGTCAGATTTATGAAGATATTCTGAGACAGCCCCCAGAAGAACTCATTTGTCTTTCGAGTTCCTGACCCTTCTCTTAACGGGGGCTGAATCTGATTGGACTACTGTCGATTACCCGAATCAACACCAAATATGCCATTATGGCGATAGATTATTTCACGAAGTGGGTGAAAGTAGAACCGCTCTCCACCATAACAGAGAAAAAGATTACAGCCCTCATCAAGCAGAATATCATATACCGCTTTGGAGTCCCACAAATATTGATGGTTGATAATGGAAAGCAGTTTAACAATGCTAAATTCAGAGAATTCTACTCGGATTTCTTTATTGACCTGAGGTTTGCTACCTCGGCGCATCCTCAGATAAATGGACAAGTGGAAGCTGTCAACAAAGTAGTCAAGAAAGTGCTAAAAAAGAAGCTTGGAGAACATAAGGGAGATTGGATTGACAAGCTACTTGAAGTACTCTGGACCTACAGAATCACTCTCAGGACAGCGACAAAAGAATCTTCATTTTTATTAGCATTCCGATATGAAGCCATGATCCCGATAGAGATTGATATCCCAACCTTCCGAGTGCAAGACTACAATGAAGAGAAGAATGAAGCTAGTCGAAGAATAGAGTTGGATCTATTAGAAAGAAAGAGAGACAAGACCGTAATTCAGGTAACAACTCATCAACAGAAGGTGACCCGATATTATAATCAAAAAGTCAGAGGCAGAACTTTTCAGAGGGGAGATCTAGTCCTCCGACGGGTAACTTTCAACACCAAACTCCCGGGTAAAAGGGTATTTAGAACTAATTGGGAAAGACCATATAAAGTCGTTCAAATACTCAGACTAGGAGTCTACAAATTGTAGACTCTGAATGGCATCCTAGTCATAAAACCATAGAACGGTGATAGATTAAAACTGTATTATCCTTGATCCGACCCTTTTAGCACAAATCCTCTGAGCCTGTGACCAACGTCTTGAACACTTACTCCATAAAGAACTTTAATTATGCCTCTCTCTTCAGTAGTCTCATTAGATTCAATTCCTATGTCAATACTGACTGAATCTTTTAAGTTAAATACCTTATGCTAGCAAGATCACGTCGTTTCCATGCTAAGGATATTTAGTAGCTTATGGAATCACGTCGTTTTGAGGTTATATGAACCATGTCATCCAAGACTGACTACTAGGACCACGTTATCCTCGAGAAGATCTTATGCCAATGAGCCCAAGTCATCTCCATGTTAAGGGTATTTAGTAGCTTACAGAACCACGTCGTTTCGAGATCATATGTACCACATCGTCCCTGAGAAGACTTTATATCAACGAGACCATGTCGTCTTCATGCTAAGGGTATTTAGTAACTTATGGAACCACATCGTTTCGAGGTCATATAAATCACGTCGTTCGAGATCAACTATTGGGATCACGTCGTCTCCATGCTAAGGGTATTTAGTAGCTTATGGAATCATGTTATTCCAAGGTCATATAGACCACGTCGTCCCCAAGAAGACCTTACACCAACGAGACCACATCGTCTTCGTGATAAGGATGTATGCAACTTAAAGAATGATATTAATCTGAGGCTCTTTAGACTTTAATGTTCGAGGTCGGTTATAGAGATCACGTCATTCCCAATCTCATTCATGTACAGGACCACGTCGTCCATAATCTGAGTTCGTGTATTACTTACGGTTTGTTTTACTTTTTATTATTTCTTGAATCAGATCATTAAATGGATAAACTTGTTAATTTTCTCTGATTGTGTATACATTTTACGTCAATAATCAATGAGATTAATATGTTAGCATTATATTTTTGTCTTCTTGTAATGAGCACATTTATTATGTCAGATTTTGCCTCATAATATCCGATACGATCTAGTATTTGATGAAATTTATCTAAGTCATATAGTCGGATATCCAGATTAAGCTGATCTTATAATATTTGATAAAATTTGTCTAAGATATTTGCTCGGATATCCACATTAAGCTGATCTTATTATATTTGATGAAAATTTTCTAAGTCATATGCTCGGATATCCATTTTGATCTGATCTTATAATATTTGATGAAATTTGTCTAAATTATATGCTTGAATATCCATATTGAGCTGATCTTATAATATTTGATAAAATTTTTCTAAGTCACTTGCTCAAATATTTATATTAAACCGATCATATATGTGATAAAATTTTTTTTAAGTTATATGCTCGGATAGGTATTCTATGTCATATATGGTTAAAACAAAAGAAGATTCCCTATAAACCAAGATCAAATTCAGAAAGGCAATATTTTATTAAAGTATTCAATTCATACAGATCAAGATCGGAAGCTATTATTATTATTACAAGACACCCAAATCTAATTTTCTTTATTTACTACTTCTAGGACTTCTGAATTCCCGGGTGGATTGGGCTGTGGGTCTTTTACGGGGTTTGCAGGCTGGTTAAAGAGAGGCTGGCTAGTTGACGAAGGAGGATTGACGTAGGTTTCCTCTGCTGCAACATCCGAGACATGGGTTTCTTTATCTACCTCTTGGTCGAGGACCTCGAAGGTTGGCATTTCCTATTCCAGTACCTCATACAATCACCCGAGATCGAGGTACGGATATTTCTCTTTAAAAGTTTAGCAGGTCAGATTAATGGCCTGATCTGTATTGGCCTTCCCATCGACCTCGACTACTGACACTGTAGCCTAGATTCTCTGAGGCTCTCCGGCTATTTACTTCCTCAAGTTTTTTATTTCTGCCTGTTGGAGCGCTATCCGAGACTTCAAGTTGATATTCTCAAGACTAAGTTTAAAATGTGCGGATTTCGAAAAAGCAAGCTAGAGTTTTAGTTCTTCCTTTTCTTTTCTCCATATCGACTCTTTGGCCTCCCATTGAGTTCTCTACATAGCCAAGTTAGCCTCTGTCTTCTCTCATTGTTCGACAGCGAATGCATTCTCTTTCTCGAGCTTCTTTATTTTGTTTGTCTCATCTTTCTTGGTATCCCAATGTCATTTTATTTGATAACAAGCCTGCATAATAAAATAAATTGTTAGCAAATTATGAGAGGACAATTCTTGAACATCCAGTATTGAACTTACCTGCAACCCCCATCTATACATGAATTCCATTTCCTCGATGTCCTTCATGTTATCTATCTTCTCAGTGATCGGAGGTGACAGGTACCTTCTGGTGTCATTAATAATATCCAGAATATGGGAAAAGTGTTTTTTCTTTTCCTCGAGGATTTTGTCGTGCCTCAGCTTGACTATTTTTGCTATCCCATAAAAATTCGTATAGGATTTTATGAAGCCCGTCCCCCCGATCTTTAGCTTCTTTTACCCCTGATCGATCGGGGGGTTATTCCTTGTCCTTTTCTGACCCTTCTCATGCAGGGGATTCTCTATCATTATTATCTTTCCTTTGTCTTGTACAAGGATTGGGGCAGACTCTGACCTCGACTCCAAGGACCCTTTTGAGGGGGTGTCTGTTTTGAAGTCTCAGCTTGCTTCTTCTTTCCAGCAAGCTTGCCCAGAGAGGCCAAGGCAGATAGTTTTTCAGACATTATAATTTCTACAAAAATGACGAGCAAAAGAGTTAATCATATTTATAGTAAAAACGTATATCATAAGATCATATATTTATGAGAAGGTTTTTATTCTGAGCAAAATTATTTTTCTGGAGGTTTACAAAGTCTTTGCTCGAGCATGTTTTCATTAGACCTGAGGTCATGAGATTCAAATTAAAAAGTAGGGATTTTTAATTTGAAAACTGAGCCCTAGCCTGTCTAATAATTTTTAAACTACGGTGGCTTATCTCTGCCTCCCCTGTCCATGACAAAGCTTCATAAAATACGCTCGAGACAGGAAGGTGTGGCTCGGGATTCTAGGTACCACCAATAAAGAACCATTTGTTCTTTCAATCTTTGTTGCAGGTGGGGTTCCCTTTGATCGAATTGGGTTTTTGAGACCTCGCCTGAAGGTAGTATCATCCGGGGTTCTTCTCGGAATTTTTCTTGAGCACAAATATATGCTCTAGTTCTTTTATAGAGGGTGGTGAGTCTGTAATTTGCTCTCATAAAATGATCAGTCCTGTTAGTGTTCTCTAACCATTTAGATTGAGTTGGTATAGAGCTATCCTCATCATGGTGAGAACTTGACAGAAATATGGTTGTAGGGGTAACCTAACCCATAGGTAGCACAATTCCTCGTTGAAGGAAACTTCACCGTTATAAGAGTTACTGGGACTCTCATCAGCCTTGGGGGCTCGGAGATATATATCTTCGGGAATCCCAAAGAGTTTTATGTAGGCCTTGAGATCGATCTTCATAACCGTAGAGGTGAATCAATCCTATTCGTATGGGGATCAAACTTCTGATATTGGTGTCGGACTGGCCATCAATTTTAGTCCTTCTCTTAAGTTGTCTCCCCCAGTAACAACCTTAGGTCTGGTCGAAGAACTGAAAGCAGAAGTCATTTCTGCCCAGAAAAACAAAGAGAAAAATAGTTAACAAGGCTGTTCGAGAATCATTGACAACTCTAAAGATTTTCTATTGCTATCGAGGCTACTATATCCTATTATTCGAAGCCGAGACAACAATATGGTCTCTGTTTTCCTACAAACGACGGTACTATCGATTTTAAATATTTATACGAGACCACTGAGTCATTCTTATTCTAACATGCTTTCTGTTCTATCTAAGCCTATATTCACAGTTTGAAAAAAGATTGCAGAAAACTAACCAGCAGGGATATATGATGAACTTACCGAATATGATGAGATTTGAAGATGCTCGAAAAATGGATCGAATGTTGCCAACAGAAAGCTGTCAAAAATCGTCAAGAAAGTGCAGAGAATGCTCTGAAAAAATGCTTGTTTGCATATGATAACAAAGAGAGAAAAAAGAAGAATTCAGAGAAGAATGGGGTATTTATAGACAAGTGGGGAGAAGACTAAAAGAACCCTAACTGACATATGAGATCCAACGGATAGGGAGATGCCACGTCATTCAAATTCGAAAAGCCAAAGGTCATGTCTCTTCAAATTTGAATTCGGATGAGGCCCACCACTTCAGTCGAATTATGATAACCCGAGTATCACGGTCTCTCAGTCTGGTCCCTCAATGGAGAAATGTCACATGGCTGACCATTACGTTTTCAAGAGGGGTAACTTAAAGATGACGACAACAGTTACAACGTGAAATGATAGCCAAGCAGTTGTCAATTAATTTTTAATTAAAAATTGAGGGACTTAATATTTGAGTATTTTTACCAAGGTTTAGGCCCATCATACGGACATAGTCTTCCCCATAAACCCCTAAATACGATAACGTTCCGAGACCTCTCCTTGCAACACTGAAAATAATAAAATCACCTCGGGTAAGTCATCCGAGTTCATTAATCAAAGAATCTTTCTCGGGCTATTCATCGTCAGAAACAGCTATTCGAGATTCTGTCTCGGGAGGTTCAATCATGCATATACTGTGTATGACATTGGAGCCTCGGGACAACTATAACATGGACAGCATCTACAACACTGCTATATGGTGTCAACAAAGTCCTAACACATCTCCAGAAAGCACATTGGGACTACGGTCCTCGAGGAATCTAGAAGTTAAGTCTCGAGAAATCTGGAGGCTCTACTTCGCGGAATTTGTACTCGGTGCCTCAGGACATACATGGTAGGGAACAGTATCACGACGTCCACACTCTACGATTTTCGCGACAGGCTTTTAAGACATGTCAGCTGTACGATGACATGTGTTTATAGATACGAAATTCTATAATTTTAATATAACTTAATTCAGAAATAATAGGAGGTACATTCTAACTTTTAAAGATAATTTTTTCGTGGACTCACACAACACACAGTAGGAAGAGAAATACCCAAACACATAATTTTCTTAATTTTTTTCTCTGATTTGTCTCGCTCTCTTCACTCACACACACAAATAAAATCCTCACTGATTTAAATGTCAAAGGATTTTTATTGAAAAACCAACTTTACTCTTGAGATTTTTATTATTTTGAAGATTACATAATCGCAACATAAAAAATAAAAAAAAAGATAAGTTGATATCGAAAATTAAAAACCATTGTAACTTCTCGCATAAAGAAGAATAATTTTTATCAAAGTCAATAGTTTAATATTTAATGACATTTTGCACATTTCATTCCACTAACTAACACATAGGTAGAAGTAAACTTATAAGTAATGCCAGGGCACCAATAATGATTATCGGCGTAAGCCCTCTAAATCATATTTGGTATCTTACGTTCGATCGTCCTATGGCTACAGTTACAGCATCTCAATTTTAAACATGTCTTAAAGTGCAAATTTGGAGCAATTGGTAAGTTTATGGACCTATTTGCTGCTTTTACAAACTATACGGACTCATTTGATCATTTCTCATAACTGGAATTACGAGGGTTATTCTGTGATTACGGTTCAACTCCTCTGATCTATCCAGAACATGGAATGAAAGAAACGGGGTTCACGTTTAGAGGTATGTGTAAGTCATTCTCGTGATCGTCTGTTTATTTGCAGATTACGAAACGCTTACGCTCGTGTGTTAATCAAATAAAAAAAAAAATTACTTCTCACCTGAATTTACGCACACCTATATAAAGCCTGAACGTCGGGGTCTTGTTGTGTGATTAGGATTTTAATCTCATTATTATGATTTTCTCCGTATCTTTTGTTTGTGTTGTCGAATTGATTTCGTCTTTCAAAAGGTAATCTCGTTTAATCTGAAGGAGATTGATTTTAAAATGATCGTTGTTATGTTTTGTTTCGGTTGAATTTCTTTATTTTGATGCTTATTTTGTTTTTCCTATTGTTGTTCTTGAATGTTAAGGTTAAGCTAATCTGCTAAAGCAACGGGATTCGATAAATTTATTTACTTGTTTGATTTGATGGATTCAATAAATACTTTATTTTTAAAGGATTAATCTTTATAAAATAATATGAGCTGCGATGCTGGCATTAGTAGATGCAATTCGATTATATTTCTGTAAATTTGCTTCATATAACTTTGGTCATTATTGATGTCTATTTTATTCCATTTTGTTCTAAATTTAATTACTTAAGTGAGGCGGCAAGGTATTGAATTAACTGGGGAAGGATTTGATTGCTTAATTGATTGTTTTTCTTTAATAATTAAATTTTACAATTCGATAATTGATTGTTTAGAGAGATTTTAGTTGTGTCATATTGATGGTCTTCTACTTTTAGGTGACCAGTGTGCAACGACTGTTAGCGTTTAAGAATTTGGCGTTTTAGGCATTGATATGGGAATTTGTGTGTCTAAGGTAAGTACTTTAGCCAGGTATTTGCATAATTTTCTGTTTCTGTCCGTGTGAAATCTGTTTTTTCATCTTGTTTAGCCATTGAAATTGGTTGTAAATCTGTGAACAATATGAATCATGACAATATATGCAGGTGTTACAGATTAAGAGTATAATTTTCCTTTGTTGTTATATCTGGTTCTGTGGGTTTTCATACTTAATTTGTCAATGTTTATGATATTTGTAGCATCACAGCGACAGTGATTCTGATAAGCACATTGAGTTTGCTAGTGGGAATGTGAGTCTTGTTACCACCAAAGAGATTTGGGAGCAAAAGCTGTCAGAAGCAAGTAGGGATGGAAAGATTGTAAGTTAATCATCATCTTTTGTTTAGGCTAGAAAATGAGCAATAATAAATGATATCTGGGAGGTTGATTGTAGATCTTTAATGGTGGCTTGGATGTGTTTTAATAAACTGATTTTTGTTTTGTCAATCTCGAGAATGAAACATAAAGGCTTTGACTTCTTTAACATTGCCGAAGGTTTCACTTTTGAGAAACTAAGGAAATATTGACTTGTGTCTGCATATTTATTTAAATTTACAAATGTCATCAACTATGAAACCAGGAATGACCTAAGAAATATCATCTATGAACAAATTTTAAACAAAATATAATGCATTTTACAGATTCCTGGGAACAAATTTGAGAACATTATTCCTTCCTTCTTACTTTTGACTCATGTTTTCTTTTGCTGGATGACTGCTTCTTGCAATCCAAAGACATTTGCAAGAGATTTTAATTTTATTTTCTTGTACAGAGGGAATATTGGCATGCTGCCATTGTTGTGAAATATATGGGTTTACTACAGACTGGTTAGGAAAGTTTTGTTTGATTTATCTTATGATCTTCTTTCATGAGTTTCTTTTCTATATATGTTTGAGCAGGTGGTTGCAAACTTCAGTGCAACATGGTGTGGCCCTTGTAGAATGATTGCGCCATTCTATTCTGAGCTATCTGAGAAATACCCTTCTTTAATGTTCCTGTTGATTGATGTTGATGAATTAGTTGTAAGTAATGCATTATTCTTTGAACTTTGAAGAAAGCCACAACAGAGAAATCTTTATGTTTGATCTTAGAATCTATGCTTTCTATCCCAACTGATGCCAGAGAGATGACACTGCCACGACCAATTTTCCACAAAAAGATTCAAATGATGGAAAATCAATAAGTAACTGAACAGACAATTTGATTGTGTGTTCCGTACATTCATGTTTTGTTTGTATGACTGAATATACTGAGTTTAGGGTGATAAAATTTATGGATGCTTTCATGTGATGCAGGAGTTCAGCACATCATGGGACATCAAAGCAACTCCTACTTTCTTCTTCCTGAAAGACGGGCAGGAAGTTGACAAGCTTGTTGGAGCAAACAAGCCAGAGCTACAGAGGAAGGTCACTTCTGCTGTAGATTCAGCTGCTCAGTTACAAAAATGACTATCACAACCATTGTGCTTTCAATCTGTGTAAGCCCAGTGAATGATCTGTGTATGTTTTGTTGTTAGTAGTCAGGTTTTCTTAATTGTGAATTTGTTTTTCTGTTTGTAAATTAAAATGCATTGTTAGTGTAGAAATGGCTGCTGCTTACATGAACTGGGGCTCAAATTCAATCCGGTCCTGTTTTGGCAGACAATATGTTAGAAAATTTGAGAATCATTTGCACATCGTAATTGTTTTTGTTTTTGATCTAATTTATGTTGTCAACACAAGGAAATAAAATTTTTGAGCATTGAAGACAAATATTCTTTTTTCTTCTGATTTTCAGCACTTATCTGGAAAGTTCTGGAGAATAAGAAAAATCCTCATGAGTTATGCTTCGTTTGGTTTGGAGGTGTATGAAAACTGTATTTGTTATGATGTGATATAAAAGCACCAAGGCTTTGTTTCCTATTATGGTATGGTGATTTTTAAGTCATTACTGTTGTGGAACATTTTTTCATTTTGCTTGCAAAGTACAATAGAAACACAACGAAATGGGTGTCGTTGAAAGGTAGTATTATTAAAATTTTTGCTTTTCTTTTCTTTTCTTTTATGGTAGAATAAAAGAGATTGGGAGAGCGTTAATGTTATAAGAGAGAGAAAAGATTGGGAGAATGATTGGAAGAGAGAAAATAATTGATGTTGTAGAGAGAGAAAAGGCTGGGAGAGTGACTGGAAGAGAGAGAAAAGAGTTGATGTT
>JAVXUL010013994.1:0-12228 GCA_035590515.1 Trichilia minutiflora | reverse complement strand
ATAATAATATTAAATATAAAAATAAATCAAAATTTTTATTCTAATACATCAATTATGTATTTACATTAAAAGAATTTGAATTCAAAAAATCTCATAATAAGATTTTATTTTAAACTCAAGATCTCAAGTTCTAATCACTTCAACCAGCCAATCAAATATATAAAAAAAAAAATCTTATTATATGTAATTTCATCATTTTTGCTGTCATGCTCTTTTATTATACGAGATTTTCACATCTTTTTATATATTTTAAATAATTAAAAAAATATTAATTAAATATATATTATTTAAATATTTTATTTAAATTATAAATAATAATTAATTACGATCAAATTCAAAATATACATTCAAACTATCAATTTTAAATTTAATTTATTATTATTATATTATATCTATAAGTAATATTTTAAATAAATTATTTATAAAAATTGATACAAATTGAATCAAAATATAAATAATTTTATTAAAATTAAAATTTTAAAAATTAAGACAGATAAGAAAATTTAAAAATATTTTTAGGTAAAAAAATATAGATAATTTTATTAAAAATAATATAGAGATTATCAAAATGATATAATAATTGAATTAATTATACCATATCAATTTATTAATAAAAATTTAAAATACAAGGAATTTTTGAATAAATTCAAACACTTTTAATAGATTTTTAGTAAATAAAATAACACCACGTTATCAATTGAAATATAAAATTTAAGTATAATTTAAAGTTATTAATATTAATCTTATTAAAATCAAATTGAATTATATCAATATATTTTAAATTTAATTTTAATTGATCACTTATAATTTAAATAAAATATTTAAATAATAATATATTTTATTAATATTTTTTTAAAAATTAATCAAACGAAATCGATAGTAGGAGTTATTTAAAAAATTATTAATTTATAATTAATTTTATATTAAAATAATAAAAAAGTAATTATAACTCTGTGGTCCCGTGATAGAAACATAGTCTAATTAACACACACACACACACACACAAAAGGGGCATCATTTTATGTTTTCTAGAGGATCCCTTTATTAGGTGCATATCATTGTCGAATTTCCTATTATTCTACTAAAATTATTAGAGGTATGTGTGAGTCAAAGTAAATTTGTGCATGTCAAAAGTAAATTTATTTTTTTATTCGTTAATTTCAGCCCAATCAAATCAAATAATATTATATGATGTATTTAAGCTACGGTCACTTCATATGATTTAGATGTCACAACTCAATTACAAGTAAGGCAAAGCTTTAATTAATGATATGTTACACAACACTTTTAATCTTATTTATGACGACGACAACACCACCAAAAAAAAAAGGAAAAATTAAATAAGATGATTTTAATACATAATCGTTTTGTATACATGTGCAAATAATGAGACCATTTTTTAAGGATTGGTTGATTCAATTTGTAAAATTTTTTGGTGTGATACAAAAGTCTGATTTTCAAATTCAATTCACACTCAATTAGGGAGAAATTTAGGATATTTAGAAAACAAAAATTGTTAGAACTTTTCATTTCAAACTCTTAGAAGGTATAGAGAAATGCAAAATCTATGGGATATATCCCTATTTCTAATGGGTATGGAGATATTGGCAGAATCTTCTCCATGAATGGCTAAATGAAAATGGAAATTTTCAGGTTTAATATTTGGATGATCATTAATTGTATATATAGCATTGGTTTGTACTCGACTCTAAAGATATCCAATTGAATTTGAAGTGTGAAACTAAAAATAATAAACCCTCCAATTTATGGGATATATCCCTATTTCTCATGCCTCCGATTCTCCCTTTCCAACCTCCTTTCCCAAATCCATAAAGTAAAGCCGAAGAAATAAAGAAGAAAGAGAAAAGACCCTTGCTTGACTATAAAAAGGTTAATGTCTCATTTTTCTGATCTGCTCAAAGAAAAAACTACTTTGTTTACACATTCTCTCTTGTCCATTCTCTCTCTATATCTAATTGGTAGCTTTAGCAGCTTCCAATTCTCATAAAATAATTAAGACATTCACCAAATCCAACATCATCTCATAACCAAACAGGTAAAGTAAGAATGCGATTCATCTCTTAACCAATCAGCCATGTCTCCTTCTATGGAACTGTAATTGGTGGGTATTCTGGTATCTCAGAAACCCAAGTGTGTGTTTCCGTCAATCTTACATAAACTAAGGTTTGATCTTCAGATTCTTCTCCTAATTTAGCTAGAATGCCGCAACTTCTGCAACAGACCTGTCCCACTCTTATTATTGTTATTCTACCAAACACCACTATATATAGAAACTTTTTCTTTGTTTTTTGTGCTGGGAATGCTTGATTACATACTGGTTTATTCTCTGCTCAAACAAAGCCAAAAATCAAAGTTTTTTTTTATTGTTTTCTTTGTTATTTTAGAAAGATAACCGGGCCGGCAAGGAAAGAAGATGGCGAGAGAGAAGATTCAGATCAAGAAAATCGACAACGCAACGGCCAGGCAGGTTACCTTCTCTAAGAGACGCAGAGGGCTTTTCAAGAAAGCTGAAGAGCTATCTGTCCTTTGCGATGCTGATGTTGCTCTCATCATCTTCTCTGCTACTGGGAAACTCTTTGAATACTCAAGCTCGAGGTCTTTCTCTGTCTCTCTTTCTTTTTATAATTAATGGCCACACGCAGTTTGATGATGTTTTTTAGGCTTTTTTCTTTTTGGTTAAGATCATTCATTGGAAGAAAGGCTGAAGAGGACCAACGTCTGTGGACTTACTAAGAGTTAATTTTAATAGAATATATTCAGAAAATCATTAAATATTCATGAAATATGGCATGTTATGACTGTTGGAATTCCTGTGGGGTGTCTTAATAGTCGATGAGGAGTTAACTAGACTATATTCTTTTGGATCTTGTGTCTGTTTGATAAGATAGTCATCAGTCAAAATTTTGTGGTTGTGGCGTTGAACACGCTATCATCCAGTCAAAGAGTTCGAAGAGTTTTTTTTCTGTGTGCTTTGTTCCCTTCTCCACATTTATTAGAATAGTTTGAAACGTTTTCTTCAATTATGAGTGGTATTAGGATGGCAATATTTGCAATTTGCTTTATGAAATCTTGATAAAACTATGTTTTGCATTATTTCTAATATCTTATTCTCTTTCTGACCTTAGATTTCCTCCCTCTTCCTCTTATTCTTTTTAAAGTTTATGATTGCAATTTGCTCTCATCTGTCAGTGCTGGTAAAAAATATTTCATCTTCTTTTAAAAATAACACATGTCGTTTTAGTTTTATACTTGAATTTGAGCTTAATTTTGAATGGAAAAATGAATACGTTTGTGACGTGGTTTTATAATACTGAAACACCTCCATGATACTGGAAAAAGGAAAGATGAAGCAAAAAGTATAGGGCACGTCCTGCAGTAAGTTTTATTCTCAAATGAAAGTTGTTTGTTAATGGCTTCTATTGTAAAAGCGTGATACTTAATGAACGTTGCAGCTAAAGCTACAGCCTTTTAATTGTTTTTCATCTTTTATCTTTTCACTCCCGGCTTTATTTTCTTTTTCTTGTGGTCCAAGTAGTAAAAGTAGAATCTTAATTATTAGGAAACTGACTGTATGGAGCAATTAAGCGTCAAATGTAAGTGGACATAGTTAACCCCATGCTTGAGGAATCTGCTTCTGAGTATTATTACTAATAAAGCATTGATGTGTAATAAATGTCTGAAACAGTCTTATTATGTGTCAGAACGTTTTTACAAACATAATAGGCAAGCAAGATATTATGATTTCATTTGGGCTTTAATTGTAGCTTATCAGGATTAATCATGAAAGAAGTCATGCCCTAGTTTCTCATCACTTTAATTATTATCTTCTTATTTGTGTAAAAGGAATATTTTGTGCACCTGTATCTAAGAGCACAAGATAGTTTTATAACATGATGAGTTTCTCCTTATTGTAGTTTTCATAAGTTAATCATTAATTGCCTTGGAGAGTTTGGGTGCTCATTTGTTATTCAACATGATTACCATAAAGTGGTGAAGGGATTAACTCCTTATACTAACCTGTTGATAAATTAAACTTAATTTTATATGTGCTTAGTGGTGAATAGAGACGAATGGATTAAGAAATTCCTTTATTTTAAGAGTCTCATCTTCCATGTATACCTGGATGTGCTAAGTCTTTAATTTTTGTACAATCTTTTTACCTCTATATTCTGAATGTTATTGGGTCAGCTAGATAATTTAAACTGATTGACAAGACATGAGTTGGGGACAGCTGATAACATGAATAGATCCTCCTATGTAGCAGAAGTATGAAATATAAAAGTTCCTTAATAAGAGCTGCTGTTTGTTATTTGTATGAATGAGCTGGTGTGAAGAGATCATTATCTGCACTCTTGTGTGAGTTATTATGCTACTCTATAACTGCATATAGTTACTTATATTTTCATTGAGCATTTTGGCACGTCTGCAGAGATATGTTATGTTAATGGTGATTCAATTGCTTTTAAAGTGGACTGAGGAGAGAGAATTTTGTGAGGGAGAACTATATGGAAAACAAGAATAGAACTGTTATGTGTGAAAAATAACAAAATTATGGAAGTAGATACTTTGATTTGATGAATGATTGGACTATTTTAGGTTTAAAAATTAAGATCTACTGAGGTTGCATGCGTTAATGTTCTAAAATTTTGTACATGAAGATCGCACTGCCGTGCTTAATTCCAAATAGAAGTACATGGCTATCATTTAATTGTCGAGAATCAGCAAGGAATTTCAGTGACCAACCTTATGAGGACTGTGATGTCTAAATTTATTGGTTATTTTCTATGGTCTTGATAAAACTGATTATGATATTTTGTGTGCTAGGATGGGAAACTAAATTACCTTCTTTTCATATTAATGTCTGAACGTTAGCTTTTTTTGTTTGACTGCCCTCAATTTTTTTTCCTTTTTTGTGCACATGTGCCCATAATTTTGTTTCAGATATATAACAGTTCCTTATTCTAGTAAGTAAAAATATATTATACTCATGATAATTACTGAATGCATATCTATCAAAAACTTTCTTTCATCAATTGTATATTGATAGCTCACAATTCAGGGAGAAACTTATTACTTACACTGGCAGTCTGGGATTAAACCTCAAGATATTGTGGTTCCTTTGGAGCTCCCACTCCTTGAAGCATTAGCTGAACAATTTGCTTTTAAACAACAATTGCATCTCTTTTAATTATCCATTTTATTGTCAAGAAGACATGGAAAGATATTTGAAAACTTGATAGGCTTTAAAGTTTGAGTGGCTGTTGATGATTACTACATTATATATTTTTATATTAATGTTTGGATGGTAATGGAGTTGGAGATCCATACTTTTTCTTATTTGAAAATAAAACAAAGATGAGACACCAATGATACTAATGAACTTGTAATGTACTTTTGGACAAAAATCCTAGAGATATCAAACTATAATCTTGCAAAGTCAAATTTACCTACATTAAATAATTGAGCAAAACTTGCCTATTTTCATATTATTTTCATTCATATAAAATAAACTCATCAAATAGAAAACTGCAGATGTAAAACAAAGTATTTTCATTTTGATACTCTGGCGGATGGTGCGCATCATTATAATCGTACAATACTAGACAGCATTGTCACAGTAAGTTTTCTAACTGAAGATGAATGATTGGAAGGATTTTAGGGTATATGTAATCCTCTGTGGAAAATCATGTATGATAAGCAAGGTCTAGGATGTTTCTGGTATATTTTCATCTTTAGTCTTTTAATCATTCAAATGGCTGCTTTCATCTGATACATGTAATCAACCATAATTCAGTAAGTTTGTTCCTTTATAGGAAGTGCTTTGCGTTTAGCTTTTGCTTATAGAAATTGGCGTAAAAGAATGTATACTCATCTTCTTTCATAGTTTTTCATTTCAAGCTAGGATTTTTGTTGAAATTTAAGTTCTTGACTTGTTAGCTATACAGAAAGTGACTTCATTGTGTTTTCTTATTTTGAAGCATGAAGGAAATTTTAGAAAGGCACCATTTGCAGTCCAAGAACCTTGGGAAAATTGATCAACCATCGCTTGAGCTGCAGGTTAGTTGCCAAGTTTTCTTCGGTCTCTTTTTTGTTTTTATCTCTTGTATGTTTAGAATTACACAGAAATACTTAGTAACCCAGCTAACATGATCTAGTGTTTACATTTTTTATGGTTCATATGGCAGTCCACAAACCCTAATTAAACGACTTTTGGAAGTGATTCTTTTGACTTCCAAAATCCTTCTTTAATTTTTTATTTTTGAATAAACAATGTTGATGGTACTACAAGCTTCTAAGTTTTTCATTGCTGTTTAACATGATATGTATGTTTTTGATTCCAGGTGTAGATGTGTCCATAATTGCATATCCGGATTTCTTTTCAAATTTTCTTTTTCTGTATCCTAATCTTTCGCTGAACGTGCAATTTATATTTTGATAAGTCTTTAATGAATTGCATGTCTTAATGTTTTCATCCAATTTCTTCAAATTATGATGCTATTATTTGTTGCTACACTCTTGCAATGTGTTTTGCCCATAACAAAGCTGCAATATTTTTTTACTATCATGTAGTACAGTATAGTTCTATATTAAATAACCCAAATATTTGAACATTAAATTTTTTTTATTAATTTTCAAACAATCAAATCTTATCTATCTAATATTTTGATTGTAGCTGGTGGAGAACAGCAACTTCACCAGGTTAAGGAAGGAAGTTGCTGAGAAAAGCCATCAGCTGAGGTATTATGCTGTTTTGTAAATTAAGTAATGGGTTTTAATTAATGTGCACGTATTGAAATATAATTCCTTATATAAAACAGGCAACTGAGGGGAGAGGAGATTCAAGGATTGAATTTAGAAGAACTGCAGCAGCTGGAGAAGTCTCTTGAAGTTGGATTGAGCCGGGTGATAGAGAAGAAGGTCTACTAGAAACATGAATATTAATTTTTGTTGCCAAATATTAGCACGATAACAAATATTACAATTTTTTTAATGACTCTGATTTGCAATAATTTTATTTTGTACTTTGCAGAGTGAAAAGATCATGAAGGAAATCAATCAACTTCAAAGAAAGGTTAGAGGTCTTCAACCTTTATGTTTTGCCGACTCATATTTAGAGTATATCTCATCATCCGTACATAGAAAAGAATTTTTTGCTGGGAAAGTATTTTTTATTTTTGGTTTTCAATATATTCCTCGTTTAAGGAATATGTACAATTTAAAGGACAATAAGCATTGACTCGGATGGTTGTGTTGTGAGTCCATATAATATTTCACTCTCAATATTTTACGGATTGGAGCTTTCCTTGTACAGCTATTACTCTCATTTTTCCAATATTTTGAACTGATGAAAACATGTAGGGAAAGCAATTGGTGGAAGAGAACGAGCGCTTAAGACAACAAGTACGCCTAAGTTATCTTCTTTGTCGTATTATTTGTTGCTTCCATCTGGTAGTTTAAATTTGTTAACGAGAACAAAACTGAAGGTGGCGGAGATCTCTAATGTTCGAAGACAAGGAGCTGTTGATTCGGAAAACATGACTTGTGAAGAAGGGCAGTCATCCGAATCTGTGACGATTGCATCCATCAACTCCTCCAATGCTCCTCCACCCGAATCTGAAAGCTCCGATACCTCTCTCAAGCTGGGGTGAGCTGTTTACAAAAGGATCATTTTTATAATTGATTGTGAAACATATAGAATACAGCATATCTTTAGTACAAATAGAACACAAACGCGGCATACCTTTACTAAGATTTGCATTTTTTTTCCCACACTGTCATCTCTCATTTCTGACTTCTCCCCTTCGATTTTGCCTTTTTCAGCTTACCATATGCGGGTTAAATGCGAAGGCTTCGCTGCAGTTGGTGTTTCCCTTATCAACTAATGAAAATATGGTCTTTTTGCTTTGGTAACTATAGAAACTTGGACTTCTGTTATAATTATATGTTAGTGGAATAATCCTAAATCTCTAACCAAATGCCGTACGTACCGTCTACAGTCCACTTTAATAAGTATCTCATTCAAACGAGTGACGTGACGACGTTACTTTTATGTTTGTACGTGTGTATTATTCTAAGCACCCTTTAATGCTATGATTTCTTTTTCATTTCTTAGAGAGTATGCTATATTTAGATATGGTTATATGCACCACATGAGCTATTGTTATTAGCGGCAGCTATCCTCTAGAAAATAAGGATGGATTGGCTTCGGTGAACTTTCACATTTGCTTGTTGGTTGACTATAGTATTGTCTAGGAAAAGGAACTTTAATTTGTATTTCAATCGACGAACAGTTGAAAATTTTTGAATAAAGCATGAGCCAAGAGAAAAAACTTTGGAAACACCCAAAATGTAATTTTAGATAAATGATAAAACACAATCATCTCCCTTGATGAGGAGCCCTCTCAATCAAAAGAAGGGGGCCCATATTACTTTCTATTAAGAGGTTGGCATTAATGCCAACTTGGATGGTTTCTTTAGTTAGTTAATGACATGGATGAGGACAAACAATTTGCAATAAGACCAAATACAACCAAATACAAAGAGAAAGTATGAACACTTAGAGATACTGCATTATCCGGCTCAGAAAAGAATGGAAGGAACCTATTACCACAAATAAAAAAGAAAAGACTAGCATTTATAAAAACTTTATGATTTAGGAGATTTATAATAACTCTCTAACATATATATATATATATATATATATATATATGATGCATGTGCATAATATAACATGGATCATAATATAGCGTTGATTCTATTATAATCGTAGTCATTTCTAAAAGTTTCATAACACAATATCACTCAAAAACTTTCATAACATTTAAACATTTTTGAACTTTTTTCTTTCAAACTTTACTAGGAATACATTTTTAATATTCCTTAGTAAAATTTCACTTATCCATTATTTACTCTGTGTCACTCATGATTTTTTCATATATTAGATAAGTACAAGTGAAGCTTATCAGTTTTAAAAAATATAAGAAACACTTATGTTCAAAGGTAAGAACTACTCACTCATCCTAATCATATGTAAATTCCCCTACATACACTAATATATGGACATGCAAATGCGAAGACTCACTTTTCTGAAAAGTGTTCTCCCAACATACGAAACACGTATAACTTATATCAAACTCAGAAATGGCTAACTACTAAAAAACATAATTCATAGTTTATGGACACATTTTTTTGTAAACAATCATTCTCAACTTAGCTAAACATAATAGCAATGCATAACTTGTAACAATGTCTAAATCAAAACTTTTATAACTTAAAGTAAATTTTTAAAACAAGCGTCGCGTATATACGCGTTATTGTAATTCCAGTTTGAATGTCTGGTATACTTACCTCTTTGTGTTTCTGGAAAAATAAGTTTATCATGTGGACTCTGAAATTAGTTATAACTCCTATAAGAGTCATTATCTAATGCAAAAGTATATAAAAATTTTACTTATTAAATCTATTTGTACCATCAAAATTGCTTAACAATTAATATTTCTGTTTGAAAAAAATACCGAGACATCCAAATCTGGTCGGTAAGTTACTTATCCTGACTTTAAGGTAGGATTTGCAGTAGAAATCTAATCATGGAATCACTTGCACAGGTAAATCTATTATCAAGACCTTGACTCAAAGTGAAGTATGCCACTGTTTTGATGTCCAGAGCACCTGAAAAATTTTATATATCCACAGTTGGCGTCATACGTGGGAACTCACAAAAAATCAACCTTTAAAACAACCTAAAAAAACAGCCATAATAGTGATGAATAAAGCTATTACATCAGAAGACATCCATCTGAGTGGGAAAACTTAGAAGAAAATCCTGCAACATGGCCGCAACCTCAAATCAGAGGCGCGAAGCTAAGTCATTGAGTACAAATCATACCAACTCGCACGCAAACTCCGAGCAACATCCTCTAAGCCAAACTACAGCGAGGATGGAAGAAAGCGGGAGAAAGTGTTTGAAGAAGGATCAACAGGTGTGTTAGTCACGTGATTCATTAACAAATGCACATGAGGATTAGTTGCCGGATATATACATTAGGGATTAAAAACAGTGTACATTTTTTTTCTTTTGTATTCGGGAGGCAGCTAATAAAAGAAGCTTTTTTCTCTGGAATTTGGCTTTTCGTTGGTGACTTTAGTTTCTGGTATTTCTTGTTCTTTCTTAATTTTCTTTATTCGAAGCTTGATATATGCAGTGGTGTTGGGAGTTCTTGATGTACTGGTGTTGATAGTTCTCTCTGAGTTCTTGAAAATTGTTACTATCAGGTGAGGTTAGTATTTAATTTTCAATAATTTTTACTTTTTAAGCTAAAAGTTGGAGGACATGATGTTTGAAAAAAGTACCAAGGCCTTCAAATCTGGTCAGAACTCAGAAGCTATCTTACTCTAATTTTGAGGTAGACTTTACAATCGAAACCTGGTCAAGGAACCACTTGTCCATTGTTATAGATAAATTTACTATAAAGACCCTGATTCAAAAGTGACGTTTGTCATTGAAACTTGATTCGAGAATCATTCAACTCAGGTTAATACTATCCTTAGATTAAAAGCCAAAAAAAAAAAATCAATTTTAAGACTTATTTTATTTCAAATTGAAAGCTAACAAATAGAAGAGTCCTCGTACCTTTTTCTCGTTATTCAAAAAATTAATTTGTCTTTTATCGCCTCTATATATATTCACACATTAATTTTTTTTGTTAATTATTTTGGATCTATTATTAGAGACTAATTTAAAAATCAAATCCTCTGTATTAAAGTTTTTTTACGCTCTCTCTTCTTTCTCCAGAAGATATAGCCATTTTCAAGTTTGAATATGATAAAATAAACTATAAATTTATGTAATTTCTTCATTTTATACTATTCAAACATATAGAAAGTATGAAAAAGATAATTTTTTTTGAAAAATTAAAGAAAATAATTTTTCATTCATTTTCATGGTGGTCAAATATTTCCCTTCATAGGAGGAAGAAGAACCTATATTTTTCTTCTTATTTTCTATTTTATAAAACTTGATAATTATCTTCTCATAACCAATCAAAATTGGTACATTTTGACCATTCATATTGTTCTAAATATTAGGTTATTTATCATTTAAAATTAAATAAAAAAATTAACATTATCTTTAACAATTAAAGAAATAAAATTAAATTAATTAATATTTAATTAATTTTGACTTTTCCATCACTTATGGCACAGTTACCAAATCTCATTAGTTAATTATTTATTTTCTTAATCATTAAGAAAATAAATAATTAATTTAAATTAATAATAATTAATTAATTTGATATAATGATTTCATAAATCAATGGTAACATTTATCATTTAACCTTTTGAATAATTATTAACATGACAACCAAGTATATTAACTTACCATAAATTACATATATATACTTATTTTGTCATTTATTCTTTAACTCTTTAAAGACTTATATATATATATATATTATTCGGCCCCTTTATTATTCTGAAAAGCACTAGCCTTCGTTTTAAATAATTTCTTTTTCAAGAACAGTTTTCGAATGCATAAGAATTTCAGTGTAACAATGAAGGTTCATAGTGAATTAGCCATAAATCATTTCTGAACTTATTAACTATGGTTAACATCTAATAATATGTCATAGTCTCTAATTCACAATGAAGTAATTGTTTATGAAACCTTGCTTTGATTGTATGTAACATTTGGATAACATCCTTCTATTGTTATATTCTAATTAAATTAGGGTTCATAATATGTCAATACCCTAAATTTAATCTTTTATAAATTGTCAATTATTATGTCCTAATATGCCAACATGAACTCTTTCATGTGGTTTATAATTAACTATGATCAGAGACTTTATTTCAGACATCTACCGACATTCATGTAAGAACTCGAATTAAGATAGAGTCAATAAAAACTCACAATCCTATTATATGAGCCAATAGATCCCCTTTTGGTCCTCAACTGAACGCCTATATGAACAACATATAACCAAACCGACTTCTTATACATGACGTGCTAATCTTGTATTTATATACCATATGAACTATATGTATTCATATAAGGTTCGATTCGAATGTCTTAGATTAAGGACTAAATCGCATACTAATACAATCTAATGATAAATCATTGACTACATGCATATCATGTGATTTATCGTTGATTAACCATATTCGATAAATAGCTCACAAATTATAAATCCATACTAATGTTTTTATGAT
>JAVXUL010013963.1:0-12229 GCA_035590515.1 Trichilia minutiflora | reverse complement strand
CTGAAATTACAAACAAAGTACATTTTATATCAAAAACTAGAAATATGCATAAATAGAGAGAGTTAATCATACTTTAAATGTAAAATGATAAATTTAACTTTTAATACACATACACTTTTATGTACTCATCAATAATCTATTCTACACAACTTTTAATTACACTTTAGAACTTAGTTTCAAAAAACAGGGTATGTTCTAAAACTTTCAGACAATCTAATAAAAAGTCACTTTCGAGCACAATGTAAACCAAAAATTTTTGAACACTGTTTCCATGAATACATTTTGTATACACACTTTCAAACACTACACGCATATACATTTTTGAACACGTTATACACATACACTTTCAAATATGTTATAAACTTATACTTTTGAATTATTAACAAAATAATAGACTTTCAAACATAGTGTTATGTGACACTTTCGAACACATGCAAAAATATAATATTTTTAAGTAAAACACTTTTTGACATACTGTTAAATCGTTGATAACTCAAATTCAGCCCAAAACACATAAGTACACTATAATACCAACTACCCAATCTATAACCTACAACAACTTAGGTTTTCTGAGTTCCAAAACTTAAATTTTAAAAATTAAAGATGAAATAAATAAAACTCACTCGATTTGTAGATATTCAAGATGTCATACATATGGTCAAAGCAATCTAAAATTGATTTGGTCACCGTCAAACAAAAATAAAATGTGTCCGTACTTGAGATAGATGTTGAGTCGAAGAACAGGTGGAAACAAATGAAACCGAAGAAAATAATGTTTTTTTACTTTTATTTTTAATTTTGGGGAGAAAATTGTCTAAAAAGAAAGTCATTGGTTAAATTAACGTACGTTTTTAGAGATAGATTATTTTGATAAAAAAAAACAAAGAAGGGATCATTTACATACTTTTTCCAAAAATCAAAGGGTGTTTTGGGCCACCTACCTCAGAAAAGCATCAATTAGTGATTACTTGGCACACAAGCCAACAAAAAGAAAACAAGATAAGGGGCACCGAGCAAACCGAGGTAATCAAATTAAAATTCTAGGTCTTAAATTTTAATTTTCCTTCAATGATATAAATAGAAACCATAAAATTAATCTATCCAGTTATTTTCTTTTCCTGCCTATAGCATATTCTTAGGAGCATGACACTAGCATAAAATTCGCTGCACTTCTCTCTGTTTGCCTCCCAACCAATATCATTGACACAATACAAAACGAACCAAACGACAAACGGTAGATAATAACAAACTGCTCAAAAAAAAAAAAGATAACATCGACGCAATAAAGATTCGGCAAAGGAACGGACTACAACAAACAAATAAATAACTACGATCGATTTTTTTGGGAAAAAATACCCACAAGGACGGAAGCAGAAGGTGAAAAGACGTCAAAGCAGCAACTTTGAAACCCTAGACCGTGGAAGTAATGACGTCGAAAAGAGAGTGAGAGTACAGAGAGAGACAATGTAGGGAGAAGGAAGTGAATGTCACGGTAGTCGCGGTTGCAGAAGTGTAATTAACTACAAAGGTGCTATGTGAGAATTTGAAGAATAACAACCTGGAGGAAGAAGTGACCGATGAGTATGTTTTTGTTGATTTTGATAATCCAACTATGGAACAAAGGCTTGCCAGAAACAGTCTCAAGAGGACATTTCTGATTATTGTTGATTTTTTTTTTAGATTTTTAATTATTATGAGACTTAAATACATTCGTAATGATCAGGGTGGCAAAAATCCAAATTCGGTCCGAATATTTTCAAAACCATATTCGTATTTAAATAAAGAAATCTATTATCATATTCAAGCAAATATTTGGCGTTTGTATGAAACGAATGTGATATGAATATTTTGAGTTAGATTTTCGGTTATTCGTAAAAAATTTGGATTTATAAATTTTATTTACTAGTTATAATATGTGTGTTAATCCTTACATTGAACATACTAAATATTAATATATTAATAAGTAACCTACCAAATTTCAATGATACAAAACAACAACATTTAAATTCTACTTTATATTATTTATTGAGAACATTCGTAATAAATAAATTATATTATTTATAATAACAACATAAAAAAATACTTAAATCATCAGTTATATTCTTATAGTTATTTCACAGATATTTAATTAATTGTTTATAATACGAATTTAGTTCAAAAATTTTTTGGATTATCTTTAAACTGTATCTGCATGCTAATTTTTTTAAGTGTTACCATATTCGCATTTTAATTAAATGTGCGAATATTTTTTAATTTGAATAATCTGAATTTTTTTCGATCTTTATCCGAATCCAAATAATTTTGTCACCCCTAATAATGATGTTTAGAAGAATGTTTTAGGCAAAATACAGCGCATATAATTTATCTTGGAAAGTTACTAGGCATGCTTTTATGTTTATAGATAGTGTTGCAATATCTAACGCCCATCTAAACTAGGGACATGGTATGTCTATTTAACTATTATAAATTTTATAATAGTAGGATACGATATATGAATTTCACTTTGGTGAAAAAAGAAACAAATATCTCTGATCTTTTTAGTGGTTTTGTTTGACTGGGCTAGTTTTTGCTAGAATTAAGATTTACATTTTTGAACTTGAAGAAATGTGAGATAATTTAGAAGGTTTGAAATAGTATAATTGACCATTATATGCTGACTACTCAGAATATTTGAGGTTATTCTCCATTTCATTTTGATAAGCCTGTTTACAATTCCTGTTTTCAGAATTCAAGTTTTGAGAAATATACTAAATTTTCCTGGCAGGCTGAGCGAGGACATAAGCCTTATGATGTCTTGAAGGAGCGTTTTCATCCTTTCCTCCCAGCAAAAGCACAATGCAGGTTCAAAACTGTTTCTTAGGAATAGAATTAATGGATAAGCGGTCTTTTCTACATCAAAGCAGACTACACAATTCAAAGACATTTCCAGTCTTCTTTGTCAATCTCCTGGCTTAGATCCGTCCTCCATCTCATTCAATCAAGATGCTTATGGCATTCCTTGTCCCTCCTAAAATTCTTTGCCTGAATATGTTCGTATCAGAACTACATGCGATGGGTTGGTGTGCTTCCAAAGCTTTCCAGATGGGTATTTCTGCTACATTTTCATCCCTGTGACGAAGGAATGGAAAGTTCTTCCCGATTCAAACTTGAACCATGGACCTGAAACAGCAATAGCACTTGCCTTTGAACCTACTACACTCAATTTTGCTGCACATTATGAACTTGTTTGCGCTGGTCCTGTCAGTTTCAATGATGTTTCAATCGTCTATTTTGAGATTTACTCTTCAAGGTCAAGCACTTGGAGAATTGCTGATACAATATGCTCTGAGATGGATGTTTTGAAACCCGTAACAATGGGGTCTACTTGAAGGGGATTGTCTATTGGAAGACATTATTTGGTGCAGTACTCGCTTTTGATTTGAAGAATAAGAAGCATGGTATTCTGCCACTCCCCCAGCAATGTACTGCCCGGTACTTTCATGCTGACGCATGGAGAATTGTGCTAAATGCTTCTTCAAATACAAGATGGATCGGAGAACGCATAATAAGTGTGTATGGGAACCTGGATATGAGCCTGAAGTATGTAATTCCACTGAAACCTAAGTTGTTGGGGAAACATTTTTGGATTGCTAGGTTTTAACATGTGTTAGAGATGACAAGTTGATAATTCTGCTCCCAAGTAAGGTGATAGCTTATCATGTGAAGGCACAGAAGGTGGAGTTGCTAAGCCTGCTGAATGGTGAAGGATTTGAAATTTGCCTGCCTTATATCAACACGCTTGTAGCTTTGGAGAAGTAGCTGCCTTGCACAAGACAGATTAGTACTGATGTCCCACTTCGACATTGAATGGATAATAATTGGACGTTTTAAATTGAAACTAAATATAGATGTTTGAAGTTTAGATGGTTAAATTTTGTTCAAATTCCACAACTCAACTATGTGGAAGCTTCTATTCTGATGTTTTTGCTTAGTCCTAGTAATCTTGAGATATTTCGTTTCGTGAAAGTTAGATTTTAATATTAAAATATACTTTTGATCATTTTGAACTTTGTAGATAGATCTCACTCAACTGGTAGCTGTGTGGAATTTTCAATTTAGATATTCCGCTCAAATTCTTGTGGCTTTGGCCGATCATTCATAACAGTGATGTTGTAAATGTTCTGTTCTTCAGTTTGACAGGAAGTCTGGATATTGGATTCGTGTTCAAAGTTTAAGAATTGTATGGATTTTGGAAGCTTCAATCTTCTTAGTCTTTTTTGATAGTAGAGGAACCAAGAAAATGGTTTATTCTGTTGTGCAGTGCGATTGCAATCATGTCTTTACATTTTTGTGTGAATTTCAGTTTAGAAGTTAAACAGAATATTATTAATATAATACCTATTAAGCTTAGCTTGTCATTTTCCCATGAGAGAACCAAGTCTAAAATGCATCAGCAAATAATAAACTACGAAACAGAATGGTTTACAATTACTGGTCAGCAATTCTGAACGGAAGGCTCTGCACTGATATACTGAAAATAGGCTGTCTTGTTTAGCTGTATGTAGCAAGAAACCTAAATGCCTGCACCACGGATTGTTATTAGGAGCTGGTCTGCAAGAATGTTCTTCCCTTCCACACATCTCAAAAAAATGGAGTTTTTAGGTTAGTTTTGTTTTGTTAGTTTAATGGGTTTTGCAATTTTAAACTTCTAGAGAAAGATATTTTGTTTATAAAAAAGTTGATAAAATGAACTGTCTGACATTTATGTGAGGTGGCGTTTGTTACAAGCGTAAAGCCAAGCGTTTATGTAGGAAAGAAGTCTATATTTGAAGCTAAATATGTGTTGCTTTATGGCATCTCGTTGAGAAAGGAAATGGTAAAACAAAAACCAACTCAAACTAAACAAGGGCAGACAAAGCCAAAGACACAAGGTTGACAAAGAAAGAGATGAAAATGAAATCCTGCTTTGTCGCAGGCCACAGGGTAATGAAAGGTTTTGCATTGTGATCTAGAATAGGAATTTCACCAAGAAAAGCCTTTTCTCTCTCTTCCGTTTTGAGAACCCTCCAACCTTCTTCATTCAAGGTAACCTCTTTCTTTCTCCACTGTAGAATGTCTCTCTCGCTAGCCATGGATTTCCATTCGAAGTAACAAATATATCTCTCATCTTTATTGGAAATTAATTAGGAGGATCAATACTATTTTAGAATATTAATAATCATAATTCCATGCACAGTGGGCCATTCAATATTAGATGTTAAGTCATTAATGTTATTGCAGGACGAGGAAGAAGATGAATATTTATGTTATCTAGTTATAGCTTGCTTGAACACTATTTTGTTTACAGGCTAGTTAATGTCATTCTACATTACATCCTGCATGTCAGTTTATTCAATTTATTATCTTAAAACTTTATGAATCTGTTCAGGGTCCTCAACGTTTGAGACTTGCTGCAGTTCAGGGAGAGGTGGAGTTTCTTGGGTGGAAGTTCTTTAGCTCTTACAATGGCTAAAGGCGATGACAGTTCTTCCCCTGCTCCATCAAATTCTTCAACACCACCATCATCATCTTCTTCTTCACCGCCTCCAAAAGCACCACCTCCTTCATCACCACCTCCTTCATCACCGCCACCATCATCACCTCCTCCGTCATCGCCCCCGCCTTCACCTCCGCCTCCTTCGTCTCCTCCGCCTTCATCGTCTCCTCCACCTCCTTCGTCTCCTCCGCCTTCTTCACCACCCCCGTCAGGTCAATCATCGCCTAAGTCCTCAACACCACCGCTTTCACGTACTTCTCCTACCCCACCTTCTTCGAATCATAAAAGCCCTTCCCCGCCCTTTTTTTCTCCCCCTCCGCCAGCAAAGAAGTCACCATCTTCACGTCTATCACCCCCACCACCGAATAAATCTTCATCTCAATCTTCAGGAGGTGGAAGTAATGGTGATTACCTGAAATATACAATTGTAGGGGCGGCTGCTGTAGGGGTGTTTCTAATTGCTTTGATCTTAATATGTGCTGTGAAGGCCAATAAGAAGAAGAAGAGGAGACAGCATCAAACAATGCAGTATTATGGAGATTCCGGCCAATATAACAAAGGTGACAAATAAGATCATTATTTTTATAGCATTGATCATATTTCATAAATGGTTGCAGTGCTGGGCATTGTCTGGTTCGTCCAATTTCATCCATAAGTTTTCATTTTGCTCTGTGTTTTGCTTTTTGAAAGCAGATTCATCCATCACATACCAACTTCCACTTTTCTGCCACCCTGAAATTGCTTGTAACATATGAATGAGGCATTAAGCTGGCTTTGGCATTCATACAAAATTTTGGTTGTTGATTACTAGTTTTCTTTGATGTAAGTGCAGCAGGTGAGCCGTATTACAACAGTGCACATCCTCCAAATTGGCACAGTCATCCTCAAGGGGCAGATCAGTGGCACAGTCATCCACAAGGAGCAGACCATGGTGGTGGTAAGTTACCCCCGCCGCCAGGTAGCTGGCAGGTACCTCCTCCGCCACCGCCAATGATGAGCAGCGATGAAATGAGCTCCCAATTCTCTGGGCCAGTCCATCCCCCTTTACCTCCTCCTTCACCAAATCTTGCTCTTGGATTCAACAGAAACACATTTACTTATGATGAGCTAGCAGCTGCTACCGGCGGGTTTGCCAAGTCCAATCTTTTGGGTCAAGGAGGGTTTGGTTATGTGCACAAGGGCGTCTTGCCTAATGGAAAGGAGGTTGCAGTTAAGAGCCTCAAGACAGGTAGTGGGCAAGGAGAGCGAGAATTTCAGGCTGAAGTTGAAATCATTAGCCGTGTCCATCATCGCCATCTTGTATCACTTGTTGGATATTGCATTGCTGGGGGGCAGCGGATGCTGGTCTATGAATTTGTTCCCAATAAGGAATTGGACTATCACCTTCACGGTAATTTTCAGCTTCTTTTTCTTCTATTTATTTTGTTCTTAAATTATTACATTTTATGATCCGCAGAATGATTCATATGTACTTGTTAATCATCCTACAAAAATGTCCAATGTCATGCTATTCCTCCTACAGCCTGAGATAAAGATTATTGACATAAAAAATTTTCTACAAAATTGAAGTAACCATAATTACACTCATCAAATAAATCTTTGGTTGCAGGAGAGGGTCGACCAGTCATGGATTTTCCCACTAGGCTTCGTATTGCACTAGGATCTGCAAAAGGGCTGGCGTACCTTCATGAAGACTGTGAGAAAATTTCAGAGCCCCTCTTTCTCTGTGTGTAAATTGTTCTAATCTCATCTACTTGTTGATATTTGCATGTAGGTCATCCTCGGATCATTCACCGTGACATCAAAGCTGCTAATATTCTCATTGACAACAATTTTGAGGCTATGGTATTCATATTTGAAAGTCTTTCATCAAAATAAAAATGTGATTTTAGCAGAACCATAGTAGTATTGGCTTCATATGTGCTATGTTGCTTCGAATGTTAAGAACCTCTAAAGCTAATATTCGATCATGCCAATAATGCTTCTCAGGTGGCTGACTTTGGATTGGCTAAGTTGTCTTCCGACACCAACACTCATGTTTCTACACGTGTCATGGGAACTTTCGGGTAAGTGATCTAAAACTATAGGATTTCAATGTAGAAAATGTTCCCAGTGTAACAAGATTAGCAACAATGACCAAGCATTTTATGTACCTTGAATCAGTCATCTATACTTTTCCTCTAATGAAGTGATGAATGAAATACTGCATAAGAACTGCCTGATAACACTGAAAAACATTAAACAATCAGCATGATTAAAAATGGAAGAAGCTGAGTCAATACACGGCTAGAAATTTGGTTTTGTTACCAATTGAACAAAAAAATAAAACAGGGTTGGCTACCAGTAGTATAAAAAGTATAAAAGCACTTTCTATGCCAAATCGAGAAGATTATGAGACAAGACTACTAAGTTGGAGTCTTCTGTTCTGCAAATGCAGGTATTTGGCTCCAGAATACGCATCAAGTGGCAAATTGACGGAGAAATCTGATGTTTTCTCATATGGTGTCATGCTTTTGGAACTGATAACTGGAAGGAAACCTGTTGATATGACTATGATGGAAGATAGCTTAGTAGATTGGGTTAGTGCTTCCTCAAGTCCTAGTATCTTGCACTATATAACGAAATCATTCAAGTAAAATGTTTCATACTTCCCATCATTTCTCTTCTACTGAACTGAGAATCCTTTCCTGTAAACTCATATACAGGCTAGACCACTTATGAATACTGCATTGGAGGATGGCAATTATGATGAGTTGGTTGATCCACGGTTGGAGCGTAACTACTCCCATCATGAAATGACTCAAATGGTGGCCTGTGCTGCCGCTGCAATTCGTCACTCTGCTAGAAAGCGGCCTAAAATGAGTCAGGTATGGAATGATTTTACTCGTTAATATACTATTCCGATGTGAGTCTACCTCACCCATATCCTGTTAAAAATGAACATGTATAATGAGATCTTTCAAAAGTCACTCAAGAGAGGATTCAAAGCCATTTTCAAATGCCTCTTAAAAAGATGAAGTTTCTATATAAAATTTACATAACATTTCCTTTTGATTCGTTATATGATACATAATAACAAATCATCATGGAAAGCAGATAGTACGTGCATTGGAAGGAGATTCTTCGTTGGACGACCTACACGATGGTGTAAAGCCTGGGCAGAGCTCTGTCTTTGGCTCAAGCGTAAGCACAAACTATAGTGCAAGTTCTTATAACGCTGACGTGAAGAAGTTCAGACAATTAGCATTGGGCAGCCAAGAATTTGGGAGCAGCGAGTATGGAGGGTCAAGTGATTCCCGTGAGATAAACACTCCTTTGGCAGTAAAACACAGGTTATGAGCAGCCAAACTACAAGAATTGACAAGCTTGAAATTGCAAACAAATAGGCATTTTGGTTCATATACTTGAAAGGACAACAATTGTTTTGCATAAATACTACTGGGGTCATTGTTTCTCTCTCATGGTGTTAATTTGGAATTTGAGCTTATGTGCAACAGGATCGAGTTGGGTGAAATTGAAGTTATGAGGTTTCGTTCAATTCTCATGTGTGTTAAATGTACATGGTGCTGATATTTCATTAATTATTTTTTTTTAAATGAATATGGATTTTTACCATTTCTTATATACTAGAGTTAGAGCATTCATTGTGTTACATTTAGTTTCTCTTAAACTTGTGTGATTGATCAGCTGAAACAATACCAAATACAAACAAAATCTGAAAAATGGAAGTTGTTTTAGAGAAGAAAACGTGAAAATATTATTGAATAAGACTACGTATATTAATATTATATAAATATTTTAACTGATAAAATATTAAATTAACAATATTTACACGTGACAATCATTGATATATCATATATATTATATTAGTTGAGGTATAATTTATGAAATATATATTATAATTCTGTATGTAAATATTATTTAATATTATTGGAGCACAAGGAAGCGATTTTATCGAATAGACCCTACACCATCTAAATATTATTGATAATCTGGATCTTGAATTAGATTATTATAGGCCTCTGGATGGACCTTGAGTCAAGTAATAATTACAGCCTTATTAGATTTAGATTGATTCATTTTGAACCACTATTTTATTTTGTATTGTCTGTTAAAATATAGGACTTGAATATTAGCAATGGTCTCATCTTGAATTTGAAATCCATTATGAATATCCAGGTAAGATTAAAATATTTGAAAAATCAGAATAAGTTTGATAAATAATTTGCTTCAACAGGGATGGTAAAGTGTTTAGTCAATATCGGTATGCTTCTAAGACGGTTAGAGGAAGAAAATCTGGAGTGGGACCAATTTTATCCCATCATTCATGGAACCAGTAAGGAATAGTTTTGGAATCAAAGTTTTTGTCAAAATTTAAATAAATAAAAAAAAAAATAGGACATAGAATATGTTGCATTTTGTTTAAAGAAGGTTTTGAAAAATGTATCTCGATAGTCCCAATAGGTGAACCCTTGTGGGATAAAAAGTTGGAAAAATTATCTTCATTGGTTTGGATAGCCGATGGTGTTATCCCATTTTTCAAGGGTTAAGAATTTTTGGAGTTTAATTTTACAAAAAGAAATTTTTGAGGGATCAGTTTTGTCTGGAACTTCCTGCATTGAAATGGAGTCAATATCAATAAGAATAAATTCATAAAATTGTTGTGTTTTGTTCTGGTCTTCAAAGATTCGGTAATATTTGTCAATAAGAATTTGGTCGATAATTTTCTTTAGGGTAGCTGCAGTTATGAGAGATGGTTTTAAGGCAATGATACGCTTAAAATATTGTTTATTGAAATATGGATATTGTATGGAGGTATTTGTTTCTATGGTTTGTGAAAGTGGAGGAGTACGGGATGTTGGAGATACAATGGATTTATAAGATTGGGATTGGAGTGGACTGAATTTATTGGCAAGTTCTATTGGACTTGTAATAGTATTGGATTTGAATGGGACTAATTTAGGAGGTGGAGTATGAACAATAATGTTCATAGTATATTTGGATTTTTCTTTCTCGATTGTTGGATTTTGTAAGCTTGTCATTATTGTCATAGATCTCTCTTACATCTTTTTATCAATTGTCTGAGAGCCTGAGGCTCCTAATAGATTGTTAGTGGACCTTTAAGAAGATCTTAATAAATTATTGTCATTAAGGCTAATAGCCTTCTTTTGGGAATTGTCAACATTCTCTGAGTGGTGATTCTTCAACTGATAATTTAGTAGGGACTGGCTCATTTGTGATCCTGTAAAAATTCTCTAGTCAAGAAATCAGCTAAAGAATTATTAGTTCCTTTAATATATTGTATTTCAAAATCAAACATAAATAATAATGCTTACCATCTAACAAAAGATTTGTTTAAAATCTAAATTTTTCATATCTTTTTTTAAAATAAATTTAAATGCTTGACAATCAATTTTAATTGTAAATTTTTGATTGAGTAAGTCATCTTAAAATTTTTGGATGACCGTGACTAACACAAGAATTTCTTTTTTAATGGTTGAATATTTTTTTTGTGGACCTGTCTAAATACCAGAAGTATATTATACTAATTTATCTTGGTTATTAATAGTTTGTATTAAAATACTGCCATAACCTAAGTCTAACGCATCTATGTGAACAGTTTTAAGTGAAGATGGGTGACAAATAGATAAAAATAGTAGAGTTTTTAAATGATTTTTTATGGTGATAACAGCCTCAGTATATTCACTGGTCTATGGTGGAGGATTTTTCTTTAAGCTGGTAAAAAGAGGTTTACAGATAATTCTTAATTTTTCATAAAAATCAGAAACGTAATTAAGACTTCTTAAAAATCTTTGTAGTTGTGTCTTGTCTTTAATTTCATCAAGAAATTTTTCTGCAAACGCTAAACTTCATTGTATAGGAAAAATAGTTCTATTTTCAATATTATGACCTAAATATCTAATTTTTGTTTGTAATAAAACAATTTTTTTGTGCAGAGATAACTAGACCATTGGTTTTTACTATATTATAAAATATATTAAGATGTTTAATATGTTGATCTACTGTATTAGAAAATACTAATATATCGTCAATATATATAATAATAGAAGTCATATAAGGATTGAATATGTTATTCATGATATGACACCCGTGTATGTACCTCAAGCGTATATTTGTAACTTCACCGTATTTTCTATTCATATTTTTGCGTCCATCGTGCATAACGGTAGCTTATCCACATATTTTTGGATATTTTTGGCATTTTGGTTGATTAAAAAGGGTTTATGTGAGTGTACGTTGAGATCTCGTTTGTGAATTTTCGATTTCAGAAGGAATTTAAGTGAAGAAGTTCATTTTTGGCAAATTCGGTCGACCGAATAGGTAGTTCGTTCGATTGAAGTTGTGGCTTCAAATTCGTTCGACCGAATTGAAAATTCGTTCGGTCAAACATCGATTTGTTCGACCAATAATTTGCAAGCTCTTTGAGTACTATTCATATCGAGAGATTCAGGGATCAAAATGTTATTCGTTCGACCGAAGGGGTGGTTCGATCGAACGAATCAAAGATTCGTTCGATCGAATCGATGCAAAATAACGAAATTACACCTTTTCAAAAGCTTCCTCCTTAAGAAAACTTAAGGACAAAATAGTAATTTCATCCTTTTTCTATAAATAAGGGTCTTGGGGCCAGATTTTTAGGGTTTTTCTCTCCTTTCTCTCTTCCTTTTTCTCCTCTCACCTCCTTTCCATTTC
>JAVXUL010013942.1:0-12230 GCA_035590515.1 Trichilia minutiflora | reverse complement strand
GTGTAAAATGATAAATTTAACCCTTAATACACATACACTTTTATTTACTCATCAAGAAACAACCTCAAGAAAAGAAGAAGAAGAACAGACTTCACCAAGATATAAGATGCACACAGAAGACCCGAACCAAACCTTGTATGATCACACTAAACAATCAACACACATGTGAAAGAAAAACAAAGGAATGAACAAAATGTACTCTGATCGTATCCAAGAAGATATCAACTTGTATTGTAATAAGCTATAAAAGGAATTAGAGAGGAAGAAGAGAAAACACACACGAAAAACTACTCCACTCACAGTCACCTTCTATTAGCATTTATACAATTAGAAGCTATTACCCACCTATAGTAACCTACTACTCATTTTAACCAATGCTACCAGAACTTAACTAACTTAAGTTCCCTCTCATTTTTCAGTTACACAAAATTCTAAGATTCAATTGCAGCTTCTTGCCAACTGGCATCTTCTAGAATCTAGCTTCCGGCTTTCAGGCTCCAGAAAGAGATTAGAGTTTGCTGGATTATTCTCACATAGTCACATGTATTAGTTATCTCATACTTTATATTACCTATTAATACTAATTACATTAATTTTATATTTGTATTAATTAATGATATCATGTGATGTAATATAAAAAATAGGGATAAAATAAAATTAAAAAATTTTAGTTAAATTTTTATTTAATTTATTTATTGAATTAAAATTCTTATTTAATCTTCTATTTAATTAATTTTTTTAATTTGTTATTTAAATCATAGTTTAACTTTAATCTTTTGTTCATGGGAAATTATGATTTATTTAAAAATTATAATTATTTGTTCATAAAAAATTATTCTTTACTATTAAAATTATTATTAGTGTAAATAGGCTTGTCGAATTTATACACCTAACAATTAATAATATTTTTTATTTTATTCTCTTACAAAATTTATCTTTATCGATTATTTGATAAAACTCTCTTTAAAAATTATATTTTCTCATAAATTCAAAATAAACGCTAAGTCGATATTTAGTATCACTTTTACCATATGTTATTATGATATGTTAATTTATCGCATTATCATGAAATGTTTATTTGTATATAAAAAAATGTACAAATAATTTTATATTTAGTGTTAATAAATAATTTTATATAAAAAAATGTTTATTATAAATAGACTGTTCTAGGTGTCTTTAGCGTTAATAACATTCTCGATTTGAGTTATGTCCGCTCTATGACCAGCAATGCTCATAATTATTCAGAAAATTTATGATGATAATCATTTTTTTTTTATGTTTATTAAAATAATTATATCAAAAAAAATTTAATCAAATAAATTAAAAATATATTTTTTAAATAATAATATTTTTATAAAAAAATTAAACATAATTTTAAATACAATTTAAAACGATACTTTCAAACATAATTTAGAATAATATTTTTAAATACAATTTAATCAATACTTTCAAATATAATTTTTATTTTAATTTTATTATCCAAAAAATAAATTTTTAATTTACTTAATTCAAATTTTTTGGATACAATTATTTTATTAAATATTCCAAAAAAATATGGTTAATTTAGTGCATTTCCCTAATTAATACAATGTTATCTCCTGATATCTTATTTTATTATATCTCGTCTAATATAATGTAGCATGTCAAATGGGTTTAAAAATTAATCGAGTGTCCATCATCGTTATGATAATATTGGGGTGGACTTAAAAAATTACCTAATCAGTCTATTAATTTATTATTTTTAACTCAATTTTTTTAAAAAAATTGATAGATCTAATCCAATTCTAATTTAACCACAAAAATTGCGAGAGAAATTCATAAGGAACTTTTCTACAACTTCCAATTGATCTTCCTCTCATAAGTCACACAACTTTCAATTCTACAAGATTAAGAAAATTTTAAAAGGAAAACGTTTAATTTGTTTGGAAGTGAACGTGAATCAACGAATTTTGAAACAAATATGAAGCTTCATAAATCATAAGTTGGCCATAAATCTGCTAACATGAGTCGAGAGTACTAACACAAATCACTGTCTAAGCACACCCTTCTCCCACTCAGCTTAAATTTGAATATGTTCGTACTGCGTTCAAAACCTTCTACGCTGCTTCTGCGAAATTTCATTCTATTTATTTGTGTTTCATTTAGGTCAAGTAACTTCTTCTAACATATTACAAAATAAATTTGCCCCTTTATCCTGATGAAGAAGATATCAAAACTAGACATAATGATAGAAAGAAATAGTGTTAATTGCTTTTGATTTACTATATATCATAATCTAATTTAACATTAACAAACGTTTAGTAAATACTCATTTTTTACTTTGATCAGAATTCTATGCCACATAACTTTGTGTCAAGGCAGTTGTGTTTACAAATTTTACATTATCTTGCTGATTGTTTATCTGATATCTCCAATTTCTTCATGTTCACAAGGATTACAAACATTCCAAGATTTCATCTCGAAATTATTACATAATCACACAGTTATGCTTCTAATGATTTAAACAGGGTTAGAAATTAATAGTTCAATTAGTTCGCATGTCATGGTGTAAACAATAATCAATAGAAACAAATTACATTGTTCCTTTTATCAATAAGAGAAACTCACTAATGCCAAGATTCGGGAAGCAACTGTGAAGCTTCCATAATGTATTAAGAAAGTTTCATGGTTGGATTATAATCAAATGAATGTTGCATAATTATAACAACTTGTCACTTGATTTCATTTCCTTTAGCAAATTGCAAAATAAACGAGTGACTGAGGATTGGAATTTGCTGACTTGCAATCTTTTTTAATCTCAATGTTAGTTGCAATGCCATCACGTAGTAATTAGTGACTAGTAACGAACAGAACAGCAGAGAAAATACTGAATTAAAATCCATGTGTATCTTGAGCAGAGTTTTTTTTTTTTGTTACCACCTTCCATGAAATTTCAATTTGCAGTTAAAAGCTGAGAACCTGGACAACATTCTGTTTGCAGTTTGATTCCACTCATTTTCAAATACAGTGAAAGGATTCCATAACTAAGGGAATATTATTGACACAAGATTCAGTATTTGGAATTGGAATTGGAGGCATTGAAAAAGAGACTATATTAAAAGAATAATAATAACAAAAGCTGAGAGTATGTTTGCAACTGTTTGTAATTCTATAGAATTTTCAAAATATATTAATTAAAAGAAACCTTCTCTAATTTGGAAACAAAACGTCCAGATAATTAATACTGGAGTGGACTGGAGTGATAAATAGAGACTATCCATAAATGCTGATGCTAGGCTAGGTACTAAAAAAGTGCAATCCTCATTTCTTCATAATTTCTTCATAAAAAACCGCGACTGTTCTTGAAGAATGGCGGTATAAAAGAAAAGTAAATGCAAAATTCATAGAAAAAAAAATGTAAATGCAAAATTCATAGAAAATATATATATATATATATATATGTATATATATATGTTCTATTGAGGGCTCCGAATAGTCAGGAATTCTTTTGCTTCTTATTTACAGTGGGAAAGGTTAGCTAAATGGCTCAAACTCGGATAAACCGCAGACCTTCAGCCGCAGCAGTTGCATGGATGGTGTTTTTGGGTATAGTCCTGATGGAAAAATTGGGCAGTGCAGAGAGATTACTTAAGGATATAGATCCTAATGGTTTTGCTGAGAAAGAAACGAGACAAGGATTTTTAAACAGAATTGCTCATTTCTTATGGCAGAGTGGGAAGTCCTCATATCAGCCTGTTTGGCCAGTGAGTTTTATCTTGTACTTGTTGCACCATTAATGGTATTTTATCAGCTCCGTTTCTTCTCTTTTAATCATTCACTCGATATAATTCATTGATTGAGCAGGAAATGATGTTTGGCTGGAAAATCGTAGTAGGATCAATAGTTGGATTCTTGGGTGCAGCATTGGGTAGCGTTGGTGGTGTTGGAGGCGGTGGAATTTTCGTTCCGATGCTCACCCTGATCATTGGTTTTGATCCCAAGTCTGCCACCGCCATTTCTAAGTGTTAGTACTTGCTTTATCTAGATTCAATCAGATCATCATACTCCAGCATATACAAAACTTAGCTACATGCATTTCAACAGGAATGGAAAGCTGACTATAGAGAATCTAAGTTTTGAAAATGTTAAGTTTGAGGCTTTTTGATGAACTTCTTGGCGATGTCTAAACATTTATCTGTATTCATGTGTGATTTCTTGTCGCAGGTATGATCATGGGTGCAGCTGGATCAACAGTGTATTATAACTTGAGACTTAGGCACCCCACGTTGGAAATGCCACTTATAGATTACGACCTTGCATTGTTATTTCAACCCATGCTAATGCTAGGAATTAGCATCGGAGTTGCCTTCAATGTCATGTTTGCAGATTGGATGGTTACTGTTCTGCTTATCATCCTATTCATAGGTAATTATAATTTTCAAGTATATTACCATTCATCTGTTTCTTTGATAATCTTATCGATAACTATTCAACACAATTTTGCAAGATATTTCCGAAATTAGCCTATGCAACTGGAGCATAGAAATTTGCAGTTAGAGAAAAGTTTTTCTATGATACATACCACGTGTTCCGCAGTTGTAACTTAAATTCAATCGATTTTTCATTATAGAAAGTAATGCTTTATGTGGCAGGCACGTCAACTAAAGCGTTGTTCAAAGGCATAGATACATGGAAGAAAGAGACAATGATTACGAAGGTATTTTTTTCCATTTTCTAACCTGAGCTCTCAATGATTTTTTTTTTTTTTAATTACAATTGATGAGTTTGATATCTGTTGGGCTCTCAGGAAGCTACCAAGGTGCTGAAAGCAGAGTCCAAAACCCCCGGTGAGGACCCAATTATCCCTTCCCAGTAAAATTTTCGGATAAAACTTGTAGGAATGGTCAGTTATAGCAATACTGATATTAAAGAAAAAATTGCAACAATTCATAGCCAGCCGTGAGAAAAGAAAGTAAACTTACCGAAAAATGACACTTGAATTCAACTAATGCTTTCTCCACCGAGGGTGTAAGCTTACAAGATAAAAAAAAAAAAAATAGCCCTCCCATACAGAGGTCTCATCCGCATTTCGGCCATTGTAGTTTAATTTCAGAAGCATTTAAAAAACTGTGTCAGTAACACAAAGTCATTCCACGGAATACCTGATAAGAGGGATTCAAATATAGTACACTATCTTTTTCCATAGTTTATATTGTTATTGGTGTAAAACTAGTTTCCTAAAAATCCATTTGATATTATCTTATCTACTTACACATTCACTTAAAATAGGACGGACCACATAGTAATAACTAACCCCTAACCTTTAATTTAATCACAGATACACTCTTTCTTACACATAACTCTTAAATAAGAAAGGATTGTTCGAGAGCAAAATGAACCATATAATTGAATAATGCTGAGCATGGAACATACTCAAAACAAAACACCTGTCAACCAGAAGAATGTCATGAGAAATCTGCTTACAACTTTTTAAAAATTTCAAAGCATTGAATAATTTAAGTTCCAGACCTATATTACAAGTCAATCAACCACCGTCGGCAAAAAGCCACAGCATAGCATAGAGGAGAACACATCAAACTGCTAGATAAGTCTTGCAGTAAAAGCTAGGTTATCCGATTTTACCAAGATAGAAACATAAATATGTTTGTTGACATTATATCAGAGAAATTTCTTTCAACTCTATGCAGGGGCGGACCTGCATCATTGCCCGGAGGGTAGTCTACAAAAAATTTTAAATTTTAATATAAAATAATTTATATTTTGAATCAATATATAAATTTATTTATGTGTTGGCCTAATTCTTTAAAAAGTCATCAATTTACCCCTTATTTTATGAACAATTTTCAAAAACTTTTGTCCATTAATTTTTTAGTATTTTAGCCCCTCCAACTAGCTAGCTACGCCGCTGATTCTATGCATATAGAAAAGTTTTGTCTAATCTTCTGGATTGCAGATGGTGATGGACAAGATTACAAACAATTACCAAGTGGTCCAACTTCAATGCAAGATGAAGAGGTGAGTCCGAAAATTCGGTTGCTTTTACCATAGCAAGATCCTTTTTAAAGATCTATCAGTAACGTCACAGACTTCTTCTTGTTTCTATTACTGCTGTAACAATTATAAGCTTCATCCAGGTTCCCCTGATAGAAAACATTTACTGGAAAGAGTTATCACTGCTTGTATACGTGTGGATAGGTTTTCTTGCTGTTCAGATTGCAAAGGTAAACTAAATATGACAAAGGGGGTAATCAGTCTCTTTCTAAGCTTTCCTAAGATCTGATGATATTTGCACTACCATTGATTATATTTCCACGAATATTCACGGCATGAAATGCCAAAAAGATCCTTTTTTTGTCTTTCAACATATCATCGCAGTAGTTGTCTACAAATCACTTTTAATTTGACTCAATTTTTGGTATGACGTCTATGAATCTCCATATGCAGGAATATGTTGTAACCTGCTCTATTACATACTGGATTCTGACGTCCTCACAGGTAAATTCCACAGCCTCAATTTTAATGCTTCTTTCACAATTTTGCATATTAATACACAAAAAAATCATAATCGGATAGTTGTTCAGATTGCTTACTTCAAGTGCCCTTTACACTTAACGGCACTAACCTATAATAATAAAATCACATAAAGGGCATGTTGATCTAGCCAAAACAACTCATTAAGACCAGAGGCACCAATGAATATCTAGACACTAGCCACCATATGAATTTGATGAGTATAAATCTTCTATAGCTATATTTCACTTGAAAAAACATCCTGGGAGCATCAGAACCAAACATGTTTGATTAAATTAATTTATTGCAACTATTCAATGTAGGTGCCAATTGCTGTCTCTATTACACTGTTCGAAGCCACATGCTTGTACAAAGGAACCAGAGTGATTACATCGAAGGGAAAAGAAATCACAAATTGGAAGATCCATCAGATCATTTTTTACTGTTCTTGTGGGATAGTAGCTGGAATGGTAGGTGGATTACTTGGGCTGGGAGGCGGCTTCATCCTGGGACCTCTTTTTCTTGAACTGGGAATCCCACCTCAGGTATGCTTAACTGCTATTCATGCATTCCCTATTATTAAGCATCGTGAAGAAACGGAAGGACTATGAAAGGAAATGGTAACTAAAGGACTTAAAGAAAACCTTGTGAATTCAGTAGAAAGTTTTATATTATTTCCATTTGCTAGAATATATATCCTATCCCATCCCATCACTCAATATCATTCAATCGAATGTCAAGGCCTTACGGTTGTTCAATTAGAGGATGTATTTAGGCAAGTTCTATGACAAAATCTAATTCCTAATTTAATTATGGTGCATTCCAAAATCAATACTAACACATAATAGCCCAACAAATACATTTTAGCTTAGACCTTCCCGTGCTACAGATTAACTCCAATAGCCACAGTTCAGAGTACAAATATTTAACTTTCAACTCTCGCATCTCCCGTGACAAACCACCCAAAATTAGAAAAGTGAAGTGAGGTTAGGGAGGCTGGACGCGCAGGCTTACATGACTTCTAAAAAAAAAATTGCAAAGGATATGTCAACAGCAACTCACACGATAAATCTGTACCTTTTTTGCAGGTAGCAAGTGCAACATCAACATTTGCAATGGTTTTTTCATCGTCAATGTCAGTTGTACAATATTATCTTCTCGACCGTTTCCCAGTCCCTTATGGTAAGTCATAGGTGATAATAGAATTAACTTCTCCAGGAAGTACTACGAGATTCCTGCAGAAAGAGAAACACATACGAAATCTACCCCTCATGTAACTCGTCCTCATGATTAATTATGGTCACTACCGGTACTTGGCCTTAAATTTTACATTTTTTTTGGCTGCAGCTGCATACTTTGTTTTAGTAGCAACCATTGCTGCCTTCGCTGGTCAGCATGTCGTGAGAAAGATAATTGTAGTCCTTGGCAGGGCATCAATAATCATTTTCATACTAGCTTTGACAATCTTTGTGAGCGCAATCAGTTTAGGTATAAAGCTCTCCAGTTTTCTGTGACACTTAGAGCATGTTGTTTAATTTTTAGTTACTGAAGTGGGACAAATAAATCACTTCTCCACTATATATTGCAGGTGGAGTGGGAATCGAAAACATGGTCGAGAAGTTGGAGAATCAAGAGTATATGGGGTTTGAAAATCTGTGTCACCAATCCTAAGTTTGTGGTGTATTGATATAGTTGCGGTGAGCAACGGTCGATATATCCTTACTACCTCAGGTTCATTGTCACCTATCTGTCCATTTATTGTCAAGCAAAAATTGTGGGTGGTATAGCTTAGTATGCATTCATGTCCATTTCTCATGACTTTTCGTGGTGTTTTTTTTTAATCTTTCGCCAAGCACATAACTAGTACCGTTTCTTCCAAGAAATTGTGCAACATATTGTCAAAAGTAAGAGAACAATAATGTAAGATTTGATGACTTTTAATTTTTCATTAGTCTACTTTCTTCTTCCATCTTCTTATGAGAAAACATACTGTGGTTGCAAATATTTAGATGCCTATAAAAATAATGAGGATTTATCACTTTGAAGTTATAACCCATAAAGTAATTTTTTTTTTTTTGTAGTGACATAAACAATTTAAAAAATTGACATATTTATATTGTAACATAATTGAATTTATATTCTTATTGTCATAAAAAATGAGATAAAGTGTGTCACAAAAATTATTATTTTTTTAAGATTAATATATAACATTCATGATATTATAATACATTAACATCAGTCATCATATCAATTACTCACTTATAATTGAAAATAAAACAATATTTTATATATTTAAAATTTTTAATATGTTTGAAAATATATTAAAAAATAATTATTTATAGTAGTACATTCTCATTCTAGAATATATTGAAAAAAGTTAAGTAAAAATAATTAATTTTATTTTAGGATATGTGAGTATTATTATTATATACAATTTGAAAAAATAAATAATAAATATTAAAGAGTATTAGTTAAGTAAAATTTAAATTTTAAGAGTAATTGTTAATGTCCAAAATCATATATAGTTATTGTATTAGTTAAGCCGCACCTAAGTTGACCTTTACATTATACAGTGAAGATTGGAATAACCTACTGTTCTCCATAACCTGTAATACAATAAAGCTTAAGTAATGTTGATTTTTCATTAAAAAATTTTGATACTTAACTTAGTGGGTGTTAAAACGTCATCAAACAAGAAAGGAAAAACTAAAAAAAAAATATTTAGTTACAGGGTTTTTGAGTTACCAATTAGTTGCAGGTAATGTGAAAATTGAAAAAGACGATGAGTAGTAATTCTCAAGAAGAAAAAAGAGATCTCTTTCATTGGACTCGACCTCCCTTTTTAAAATGTGATTGCTGTATCTTATAGGCTTTTTCACTTGAGCTTCTTAAAGAATGGAAGAGAGAGAACTTGTTGTAGAAAGGTGATGTACGTTATAACTTATAAGACTTGATGAATTTCAAGTAATCATTAAATTGTACATTTAGTGTTTGAGATGGCTTGCATACATAGAGTTGTTTGGTATGTAGTTGTACTGCATAAACAGTGATAAAAGACACGTTTGGTGTGTAGTTGTTTGGTGTGCAATCGTTTTTACGGGTTAGCTGAAAAGATGAGATAAGCGAATTTCTAAGCTGGGTTGCGTAGATTCGTTGAAATATTTGTGATTCCGGTTATGGTTTTGTTATTGGCCAACCTCTACAAAGACAACAGACGCTATCAACAGCTAGGCGCCGCCCCTGCTTTTAATGATCGTACACGGATGAATTGATTTAGGGTCGATTTATAGTAATAATGAGTCGAAATCTGTAGTTAACAGTGACGAATTAAAATGAGTTTGAACGAGATTTGTCAGTGTAGTTTCCGGCTACTTCGATGATTGTTTGTAACATGGTTTGGTCAGGATTGCTTTGGGAGTTATTTAATAGCCTTGCTCAACGGTTAACATAGCTGGAATTAAAGCTGTTCAACGTATCGAATCAATTTGATTCGGCTGGATTTGTTAGGGTTTGTCTTTAAACAAATTAAATCGAATTAATTTATTTATTATATAAATTAATATTTTATTAATTTTAATTTGACTCGTGAAGTAACGAATTTAAACGAGTCGATCTACAGATCTATTTTAAAATTTTTAAATTTAAAAAAATATATAAAAAATATATTAATTACTAATAAATATAATATATTAATAATAATAATAAGTTTATAACGTAAATATAATATAAATTAATTTTATTATAACTTAAATTATAAAAAATTTAACAAATCAAATAAAATTTTTATTAATAATTATAAATCTAAACACATGATCTCAAATCTCAAAATATATTAATTCAATACTATTTAATATTAATAAATAATAAGTCTAATATCATTATTAATATTCAAATATAATCAATTATTATCTAAATATAAAGGACAAAAAAATTAAATTTAATTTTTTTAATTAAATGGGTTAAACGAATCAGCATGCGAATTAAACAGATTAACCCGTTTAACTCGAAATTAATCCTGAATTAAACGAATTAATTTTTTTTATCCTAACCTACCTAAATAATGGGTTAAATGGATTGATCCGCAGACTGTTGACTCGCTTGATAGTTCTAATTAGAATGATGGATAAGTGGTAGTAAGTAATTTGTATTTGTTTAATGTAAAAATTAGTGTAAGTAATTTGTATTTGTTTAATATAAAAATTAGTGTGGAGTTGTGTTGTGTTAAAGAAAAATTAAAGTGGATTGTGAGTTGTATTTATATATATTTAGATATATAAATAATAATTTATTAAGTTGATTGAAAAATTGAAGGAGATTACATCTTGTATTTATATATAAATAAATATATAATTACTATTTATTAAATATAAATAATAATTAAAATTTAAAATTATATATTACAAATACTATTTTTAAAAATATTTATATTATATTAATTTTATAATTTTTTTAAAACATAAGTAGCAATAAAAAAATGTGATTCTCATCTTTTTAAAAATTGTTAATCATAAAATAATTAAACTCAGTTATTATGCTCAATTTTTTAAAGCAAAGAGATGCTAGTCCTACCAAGTTTAAATGGTCTATGGATGTCAATTTTTTAAACCAAAGAGACTGAACCGTCATTTTAACTAAACAAGTCGGTGTACATGTCATTTAACTTTTAACCATAAAAAAGTGTTCCGTTGCCGGGAATCGAACCCGGGTCTCCTGGGTGAAAGCCAGATATCCTAACCGCTGGACGACAACGGATCTTTTGTTTAGTAAACTGGTACTTTTTTTATTTGTTTGAAATCTAAAATATTTACATTTTTATTTGCAAAATTGCAAGCACTCCATTCATAAGTGTTTTTATTTCAAGTCTCCATTAATTAGTTATTACAGCAACAAAAATTTCTTGTATTTTCTTCTAAAGATTTTAACCAGCTGTCAGCCTCAATGAAAAAGGTTTCTGATATATCAATCACCGGATACAATGCACAATTCAGTGAAAATTGAAGGTCTAAATAAATAGAAAATATATCTAGTGGCATTAGTCATTTTAGTAAAACCTTCTGTGGTTAGCTGACACCAACACCAAGTGCCCAAGATTTGATAGAGCATTTAGAAGCCAAAACTTCTTAGCCGAACTCTACACTGTCATTCAAACATTCGTACAGTGTCATTTTGCTCATCTGGGTGCAAGTAGAACTTTGTTTCAGCACTTTTTGTGAGAGCAAACCATTCAGAATTTACATCAACTTAGACAACTATCATTAGACATGTGGCCCATCATATTTTCCAAGTCATGCCTATGCTTTCGGAGTAGTTATTACCTGAGATGTTTATTGGATTTTTGTGGACTTATATTAAATTATTATTATAATTTTATTAAAAACGGATTAATATCATAATTAATGGGTAAGATGGATTCAATTATGTGATCTAAAAAAAATTAGATTTAACATCTATAACGGACTAGTTTTGACAGTCAGTGTAAGGCATGGATCATATTGAAACCTTTAATGAAGAGGCTCAATAAAAACCAATTAAGGTTAGGCTAGGTTTCCTCTCTAATTCCATATAAAGAAAAATATGGGTTTCAAAAAACCCTAATGTACTCCCTTCCTATTGAGTAGACTGCCACAAGTTAGAGAATAGAGAGGAAGACAATTTTATCATCTATTTTTAGAGGGTTTTATTGACAATCATGAATTACTCAGTAATTCATTTATTTTATT
>JAVXUL010013921.1:0-12233 GCA_035590515.1 Trichilia minutiflora | reverse complement strand
AACTTGATTTTGATTGAGTTTTAAGCCAAGCCAAAAGAGGGAAAATATTGTCAAGGGCATCACTTGATAGAGGAGGACTTAATTTGGTGCTCTAAATCTTCAAAAGGTTTGAAAAAAAATTTCAAAAGAACTAGGAGAAAGGGTATGTTTTCTTAAAAAATTTTAATGCCATACTTGCTCAATTCCTATATCCTAGGCATGCAAAACTTAATTTCTTGTTGTAGGGAATTTTGCATGCTAGAAACTTACATTCAAACCCCTAATAGGGGGTTCTATGGAGGTCTATATGGATGATATGATTACAAAATCCATTAAAGCCACCGACCACGCCCTTAATATAAAACAAGCATTCTCCCTCCTCCGAAAGTATAACTTAAAGCTGAATCCCGAAAAGTGCGCTTTTGGGATTAGGTCAGGGAAGTTCCTGGGATTCATGGTTAACAAAATAGAGATCAAAGCCAACCCACAGAAAATTCAGGCCATAATAAATCTTAGAGCTCCCAAGACTCTAAAAGAACTCCAAAGCCTGACTGGAAGGCTAGCAGCCCTAAACCGCTTTATTTCAAAACTCACTGAAAAGTGTCTCCCCTTTTTCAGGGCTGTGAGAAAAGACAAAGGTGTGGAATGAGACAAAGAGTGTGAACAATTATTTTAGCAACTCAAGACTTACGTGTCCTCAGTCCCACAACTGGTCAGCCCCTTGTAGAACAAGATCTTGTACCTTTAGCTCGCAGTTAGTGAGCATACTGTTAGCTCGGTACTAGTAAAAGAAGACCCCCAAGGGGTTTAAAAGCCTATTTATTATGCAAGCAAGGCGTTATCGAGTGTCGAGACTCAGTATTCACCAACTCAAAGATTAGCTCTAGCTCTCATCATTGCAGTTTGGAAGTTACGCCTGTACTTTCAGTCTCACTCTATAACAGTGCTTACTAACTAGCCACTCAGGTAGATACTGCATTGTCCAGACCTATTGAGAAAGCTTGTAAAGTGGTCAGTAGAACTTAGCAAATTTGACATCGAATTCCAGTTGCGAAAAGCCATTAAGGGACAGGCATTAGTAGATTTTGTGGCCAAGAGGACGGTGGTAGAAGTGTAGACAGTTTCACAGTCCTTGGTAAGTTAGCCGAACATGATAAAGAAGGACCAACCCAATTCAAGCAACCCACCTTTTTGGCATTTACTAATGACGGGTCATCAAACGCAAGCGAAGGCAGAGCTGGTATCATATTGATAGGTCCAGAAGAAGAAGAGGTTATGTATGCGCTCTGATTTTCTTTTCCCGTAACTAACAATGAGGCAAAATATGAGGCTTTGTTAGTAGGTTTAAAAACTGCGTAGAAATTGAAATACATGCCCTTATGATTAGCAGTGATTCTCAACTCCTGGTGAACCATGTGAATGGAACCTATCAGGCCCGAGAGGAAAACACAAAGGCCTACTATTCGAGGGCCCTCCAACTGATTAGTCAATTCAACAAGGTGGAGGTGTGAAGAATTCCTCGATCTGAAAACCTTCGGGCCAACACCTTATCAAAGCTCACATCAGCCTTTGCTAGAAGCATTCCGAAGATGATCCCTGTAGAAACTTTGAGTCATAAGAGTACCCAGTCACCTGAGAAAAGTCGTGTGATGATGACTCTAAAGATATTAGGCACTTCGATGGATCCTGTCCGAAAGTATCTTGAAGGGGGGTGTTACCTCTAGACAAGGACGAGGCCCTCAGCATTAAAAGAAAGTTGTCAGGTTCATCATAATAGAAGATGTCCTCTACAAAAGTGGGGTTAGTACCCCTTATCTAAGGTGTTTTAGGCCACAAGAAGCCCGGGAAAAGCTAAAAGAAATGCATCAAAAAACCTATGAAAATCACAGTGATAGTAGGAATCTAGTATATCAAGTACTAAGGCAAGGATGCTTCTGGCCGACAATGAAGGAGGATGGTTACGACTTGGTTCGGAGATGTCATGCTTGCCAGGTTCATGTCGATGTCTCACGATAACTCCCCAAGAACTTGATCACCATATTAAGTTCGTGCCCTTGACCTGATAGACCTCTTCCTTACCGCTAGATTTCAAGTTAAATACGTTATTATGGCCATTTATTACTTCACTAAGTGGGTAGAAGCCAATCCCTTATCCAAAATTACAGAGAAAAATATAATGGTTTTCATCTAAAAAAATATCCTTTACAGGCACGACATCCTCAGCGTATTGATCGCCGATAACAAAAAGCAATTCGATAACAAGGGATTAGAGGATTTTTGTAATAATTGAAACATAGATTTGAAACTTGCTTCTCTAGGTCACCCTAAAGCAAATGGACAAGTAGAAGTTGTTAACAAAATCATCAAGAAACTATTAAAGAAAAAATTGGGAAAGTTAAAAGGGGCCTGGGCAAAGGAGCTTCCGAAAGTCTTGTGGGCATATAGAATGACAGCCAAGATCACTACTGAGGAGACCCTTTACTTTCTAGCTTATGGGTTCGAAGTAATTATCCCTACTAAAATGGACATCCCAACCTTCCGCACCCTCCACTTTGATGAAGAAGGAAATCAACAAGTCATATGTCTTAAGCAAGACTTATGGGAGGAATCAAAAGACTGGGCTTTAATAAGGATGACTGCCCTCCAACAGAAAATATCACGAGCTTACAACAAAAGGGTCAAGCCTAGATCCTTTCGAGAAAGACACCTGGTACTCAGAAGAGTTACCTTCAATATGCGAATAGCGACTGAGGGGTCTATGGGCACTAACTGGTAAGGCCCCTATCAGATAGTTCGGGCAATCTGAGCAGAAGCATACAAGTTAGCCTGACACAATGGTAGCATCTTGAACAAAGTCTGGTGCACGAAGTTTTTGAGAAAATACTACCCTTGAGGATGGCCTCCTTTTCATGATATATTACTTGTAACGCAATGCCATTCTATAATCTCTCTCTCTCTATTTATAATAAAAATAGCATCTTGATATATGATATCTCCCCATGTTTCTACATCAGTTGTATCATCATTCTCCTAGTGCCTCGGTTAACTTCTTAGCCCTAACATTCCCTGGTATTAGTTGAGTTTTCTCCTAGTGCCTCAATTTTCCCAGGCATTAGTCAAATTTTCTCCTACTGCCTTGGTTGGCTGCTTAGCCCTAAAATTCCTTGAAACTAGTCAAGATTTCTTGTAATGCCTCGGTTGGCTTCTTAGCCCTAAAATTCCTGGGTACTAGTCGAGCTTTCTCCTAGTGTCTCGACTTTTTCGGACACTTATTGAGCTTTTTCTAGTGTCTTAATTTTCTCAGGCACTAATTGAGCTTTTTCCTAGTGTCTCAGCTTTCTCAGGCACTAGTAGAGCTTTCTCCTAGTGCCTCAATTTCCTTGGGTACCAATCGAGCCTTCTCTTAATACCTTGATTTTTTTGGACACTAGTCGAGCTTTCTCCTAGTGCCTTGATTGACTGCTTAGCCCTAAAATTCCCTAACACTAGTTGAAATTTCTCCCAATACCTTGATTGGCTTCTTAGCCTTAAAATCTCAAGGCACTAGTTGAGCTTTCTCCTAATGCCTCGGTTGGCTTCCTAGCCCTACAATTCCCTGACACTAGTCGAGCTTTTTTCTAGTGCCTCAATTGCCTTCTTAGCCTTATAATTCCCTAATACTAGTCGAGCTTTCTCCTAATGCCTCAGATGGCTTCTCAGCCCTAAAATTCTCTAGCACTAATCGAGCTTTCTCCTAGTATCCTGGTTGGCTTCTTAACCCTAAAATTTTCGGGCACTAGTCGACCCCTCTCCTAAGGAACCCTGGTAAAGACCTTGTCCCCGAATCTGTTGAAGGCAAAGCCTCAACTGGTAACTTGCTTAGCTAATTGGTTTACATTCAAGTAGTGGTCAGATACCGAAAGCAGGAAAAAAAAAACTTGAAATCCGAGGGTAAGAGCATGAAGAAAAACTTTGGCTTTTATTAATGATAAGTGAACAAACACTTCAGTTTACACTGTTTAAATTAGAAACAATGATTCCATTCTACAGGCAAGGCCCTCAAAAGAGGACGTTGACAAAGAATAGCATGTATAAAAATATATATAAGTGTGTGCTAAGTATATTTGTCTATATATACGTCAAGGATCCTTGAGAAAGAGGCCTTCTTCCTCGCCTTCCTCGCTAGAGGAGACCTTGACCGGGACCACTTCAACTTAGGAGGTATAGAGAGCTCCCTCATCATTCGCCCCTAAAACCTTGGGGTTCTATTCCTTATAACCCATAACACCTACCTCAGAGGGTCTGTCTATTGTAAAAGTATCAGGATGGTCTACAGTACTAGGCCTTTCTTTATTGACAGTCTCGACAACGACTCGGGAAGTAGTCTCAGGACGGACATCTTCTACTGATGGCTAAGAGGCTCCCAGAACTTTATGACCCAACTGGTCGAATAACCAACAAAGGTCCATCTCAGGATATTCCTAGCGAAAGAGCCGGTTGGTCAGGTCAACGTCGTCATTGATCCCCTGGTCGTAGCGGGACTCTAGTTAGGCCGGAATCTCCTCCGTTCTTTTTTCAAGCCCTTCAAGGACCTCTGCACCTCTTTAAATTATTCTTTAAGGATGCGATGCTCTTTTGAAAGATGTCCATATTTATCATCTACTCGATCAGCATCCGTCATTGTCGTGGAAAGGCGCTCATTCAACTGAGTCTCCTCTACCTTCAGAGATCGGTACAAGTCAGTCAACTTATTGTATTTGCCAGGCAATTCCTGCCTCGTCCTCTGTAGTTGCTCATTCTTAGTGGCCAAGGTATGGACTCTGGTTTCAGTACTCAAAAGCCAGGAGGTCTGGTTCGCCTCCTCCATGCTCTATCCAGAATTTTCTTCCTTCAAGGCGAGAATCCTGGCTGTCAACTCTACTTCTTTCTTAGCTGCCTCCTCTTGAACCGTAGCTATCCTCTCATGAGCCATCCTCTCAAGTTTCTTCACTGTTCTGACGGCCTGTTCCTTAAAATTGATTGCGTCTTTTAGGTTGTCTATGAACAAATCCAACATGTAGGCATTTTGCATAAAAAGAAACAAAGTCAGAGTTAATATTGTGCTTGAGTTGCTAGTTACAAAGCTGCAAAGCTTAGGAATGACAAAAACTTACCCTATACACATACATGAGCATATAGTCAAGGGATTCCATGGGGGTCATGTTCATCATGGCTTCCCCTCTACCCGACGAAATTACCTACTGAGTCAAATTCAACATTAGGAGGAGGTAACCAAACTCCTCCCTCTTTTCTTTTGGGATCTCCTCCAATAAGAGCTTTTTCATGTTCTCGCCTTCCCTAGGGGGAAGGTCGGCATCCTCCTTATCCCTCGAAGGCCAATTCTCTGTCCCCCATCCTGCATCTTGATTAGTCCCTAAAATCAAGACCCTATCCAAAGCAAAAGGCCTCCTCGGTTCTTATCAACCTTGGTGCTTAAGGAATTGATGTCATGATCCGGGACCCTTATTGTTTGACTATTGACAAGAGGAGGCGAAGGGCCAGATTTCTTCTTCTTCTTGGCCCTAACATCATCCTCCATTGTCTATTTCCCTTTGTCCTTGGCTAGGGGTGGGTCACCCCCCTTGGGAGGCCTATTTTGATCCTCAGCAGGCTCCTTGATTGAGATGCCTTTTTTCTTCGGCTGCTCATTCTTTTTCCTCCCTTCTCGGGAACCTTCTTTTAGACCTCTGTTGTAGTGGGCCCTTTTCCTTTGTCACCAAAGGCTTTGGTCTAAAGTCAGAGATCTTTGCGCCCTTAGATGTCTCTTTCGAGAGAAGTCCCTACAAAACGTTGATCGCTCTTTGCTTTTATCGGCTAGGGATGCTTCGATCCTTGTTACTGCAAGAACAATATAGTTAGATCTTGTCGGATGAATGAGAACAGCACTCAAGGATTTAAGCAGAGGTACCTTTGTTCAGTCAAGATCTTATTTTGTTAATCTCGTTTCTCGACACCACCCAGGGCACAAGGCTCAACCTCGTCAAGCTACCCTTGTTTAAGAGGACCTTCACATCCATAGTGGGTTGACTGATAAGTCTGTCTACGATGCCAATCAATATGTCTGGCTATTCCTTCCCCACATCCACAGGGAAAAGCATGTCAACAATCATGATCCATAATTCAGACTATCACAGTAATTCATCATATACGTCCCTGTCTCCTAGAAGGAGGAAAAAAGAGGGCTCATAGAGGACTCGGCCCAACCCCCACTAGCGATAAACCAACAATCCTTCCAGTTCTTATTGCTGGAAGGGTTACCTTTCACCTTGGATTGGTACCCCAAGCGAATGGACAGAAAACACCACCCAGGATACTAGCTAGTATTCCTCTTAAAGGAGTACAAGAACAAAACCTAATCCGGAGTCGAAGCAGGGCTTTGCTACTCGGCCTTTAGAATAAATAGGCCACTTAGGATCCTCTAATTATTCAGTGTGAGCTGGTAGGGAGGGATCTTGAAACCTTTGAAGATCTTGAGGAAGTATCTCTATACAGGGAGTCGGACACCCAACAGTAGGTATTCTTCATTCATCGCTATCTCCCTTGGCACAAGTACGCTTGGGATCTTGTAGGCTAACGATACCCTCAACTGTACGCTGCCTGGGATGTCAAAAGCCTGTCTAAAGGTACACAGGTCTACCTCGCTAATTATTAAGGGGTACCAATATACGTCATGTGGCCCCCTGGTACGAGCCTGCTCGAAAGGGTTTCCCCCGTTACCCCCCCTCTCTTGAGTGAAAATAGGAACCACGACAGATTCTAGGCTGGCATATGTCGCATCTAAGAGTTTGTCTCTGTGAGCCATTTCTTCGCCTGCTGTAAAACCCATCATAACCCATCAGACACCATCCTACACTATTCACAGACACCCTATCTTTTTTCTAAAAAACAAGAGAAAGCTTACAAAAAACCTAAAACGTACCTCTACGCTAAAAGAAGAAGAAAATTCCTGTAAGAATCATGAACAATGGAACGCGAACACCTGTAAACATAAGAAGAGTAAGGAGAAAATGGAGGAAAACAACAATGGGTTAGAGTAGAAAACAGGGAAGAATAATACCTAGGAGTCTGAAAATGATAATGACAAGGATAAAAGGAGGGTATTTATAGAAGGAAGCCCCAGATCTCAACTATTAATCTTAGACGGTTGGAAGTAGCCATGTGTTGAAGGCTTCATAAATGATCCTACCATTCGAGAAATGGTCAAAACCACAGTCACCCACTCTTGGACACGTGGATCTTAGGAAATCAAATATTTAAACCCTCAGAAGATACGAAACAGTGCCAACTCAGGAAGTGACGTATGAGGTGACCCCTGTGCAAACAACATTTAATAGGGGAGAGAGCAAGAAAGCCGATGGAGACACATTAGAGGAAACTTTATGGAAAACAAGTACGAGGCCATCATTATGAGGAACACTTTTAACTCGTCAGTCCCTCAGTAGTCATTTACTCCTCTCATATCAGCAGTAGATTTTGACCCCCCCAAAACAAATGAGACCCCAAGATTTCACCAACACTTAGAGTTTCTGTAATGAGTCTCTCAAATCTCACACCAAAAACTGGGGGACTGGATGTTTGGATAAAAGAGGAGGGTGACACGTGGAGAACCTCCAAGCAAACATGTGACAAGCCCGCCTCCAAAGAGCACCTGATTGAGGACTCCTCGCCCGTAATCCAGAAGATGCTTGACCCCGAGGACTTTTTGCTTGGAATTCAAAGAACACCTAGTCCCGAGGACTCCTCGCCCCTTAGTTAGAGAACACCTAACCCCAAGGACTCCTCGCCCCTAATCTAAAAGATGCCAGGCCCCGAGGACTTTTCATCTCTGGTCCAGAGAGTTCTTAATATTAATATAAAAATGGGAATGATTAAAAAGGCATAGAGGGTCCTATAGCTTGAAGCGCCGCCCTGCCACAGAAGCAATCTATCTCATCGCTAGTCAAATTTTAAACGATGTGATGGTGGCAGGACTTGTAACCCTCCAGTCTGACAGCACAACCTTTAAATGAATGTGGTAACACATTGATAGGCAATCTCATCATTCTTATTTTTCGATGCCAAGTCACATCCATCAGTCTCCTAGGAGCTCTATAAAAGGAGGATGAATTACAACACAAAGGGATTCTGGTTATTGTCTCTCAATCTATTATTTTTTATTTGTTAAGCTTTTCTTCTTTTTTTTCATCTTCATTGACTTAGGCATCAAAATTTTTTCGTCGAAAAACACTCATGGCGTTACTCATGGAATGTTACTATTTTACAGAGAACATTAGGCGAAACTCATCTACTTCACAGTCACCCTACTCATTGAATTACTCCTCGTTGATGTTAAGATATCACCTGATATTTTTTGCACTAAAAAAATATATTATTATTTGATAATAAAATTAAAAATACTTAATATCATTATAATATTATTATTAGATTGAAGGAAGAGCAAGCACTTCGAGAGAGAAAAAAGAAATTAACAATATTTTATATATTATATATTTTTTATTATAATTATTATTAATTATCACTAATAAATTTTAATATATATAATTTTAAAATAAATATATATAATTAAAATTATTAAATAAACGTACTGACAAATGCTAGAGATAGAGCGTGGTCCTTTCTAAATGCTTGCAAGACATGCCGTCCCAAAACAGTCAAAGACATCGTGGGTCCGTTTTAGCTAAAATAATAATGCGAATAGATACGGGGATGTACACGGGTCTTTTCTAAAAAAAAAAATTGTATTATCATTTCTTTCTTCTAAATTATAATAATATTTTAAAAATAAAAATATAAAAATTAGCACTTATTTTCTTTCTTTTTCAATAATATTTAATATAATTACTTTTATATTTTAATAAAATAACAAAATCTATCACTACTTAAAATAAAATATGTATTTAATTGTTATTATAAATAAAAATTTGAAAAGAATATTTACTATTCCATAATATTAATTAAATGTTTAAAAATAAAAAATCTTAACACAATGCCACTGTCACTACCTCTCATAACTACAAAAAATATTTTTGTTTTATTATTAAATTTTTCTTATTTTCTTATAATTAACCTAATAATAAAATAAGTTTAAATTTTTTTTGAAAATCCTTTAAAAAATCTCACTTCAATACCACTATTCCTACCTCTCATAACTCCAAAAAATATTTTTTTATTATTAAATTATTATTATTGTCTTATAATGAATCTAACAATAAAATAAGATTAAAAAATTTTAAAATATAATTATTAAATATTTAATTAAATTTTATTTATATTAATAATCAAGTTAAATAAGTAATTGTGTTAATTTTTATTATTAGATTAAAAATTATAAAGAATTAACAGTAAAATTATTTAAAAAAAATATTTATTTTTATATTTTTATTATTTAAATGAGATATTATCAAATATTAAGGGAAGTAAATGATATTAACCATTTTAACGTATGCTGATTCTGTAGATATGGATGCTGAAATTGCTGCTATGGGTGTCACACTCACGCATGGGTTTTGACTTGAAAATACGGTGAATTTTAAACAAAACATTTAAAAGGTGATATTATCGGGTCATTCAGTTGTATGATATTATATCATACTTTTAATATTTTTATTATAATTTAAATTTATAAAAATAGGATAATATATATAGATATAGATATATAAGAGAAAAATCTTAATCTATTTAATTTTTTTTTGTACCCGGATCTTTCCATATTCAGTTATTACTACGGCGTCCAGCTACATACATGGATAGGTATCCTACTCCTATAGAGCGTGTGACCGTAGTTTATATGACCCTACCCTTAATCACTAAACGCCTGTATAAGGACCACCCGTAGCGATACCAAGCACAGGAGTAAACCGGGACCTTCACTTTTGCACGTCAATCGAACAATGTGACGATTCGAATCAAGACACTGTAAACAGTATCCCAAGTCCTTACCATCACACCATCCAATCGGGTGTCTTAATCTATTTAATCTCAAATAGATGTTAAGCAGTCATTACATAAGAGAGATAATTCAAATAAAATTTATGATACGATTCCTTAAACGTTTCAATAGAAAGAATTCTGAAAATTCGAATTTAGGATAGATATAAAAACAATCATCACTTATAAGTCCTTATCACCTGACCATTCCGGAAGATTAGAATAAAAAATTTTATATCTTATAATTTTATTAAATTAAAAAAAAAAATTTATCTTTATTTATTGTTATTTTTTTGTGTTATAAAAATTAATTTTGTTATCATATATATATATATATATATATATATTATAAAATTTAACATTTGATAATATCGATGAGAAGTAAATTAGTTACCTGAAAAACGTAGAAACTGATAAATAAAAATTAAAATAGATATTTTATTTTAATAATAGAATTAATAATACAAATTTCTTTACAATTTTTAATATAATCGCATTGCATAATTATTACATATCTCATATGTTTATGAAAATAAAAGAAAAATAAATTATAACAAATTATGCATAATCATACAACACTATAATATTAATTTATGCAGAAAAATTATTTTGTAATATTATTTATATATATATAATTAATATAGTAATATTGTATTATTAATTTTAACAGTGTTATTAACCTTCAACTTCTTTTAATTGAAACATGACGCAACCTAATCCATCTCTTTGTTTATTGTTAAGGATAAAAGTAATAAATTTCATTCTCTTGTTCATAGTCAATGCTAGGTTTAAGAGTTTAATTTTCTAAAACGTGGACATCATTGATCACATTTATTTTTAACAATTTAAAAGAGAATTGTGATTAATCTTAAAAGTAAAATGGACAATAAATTGTACAATTTTTTTAAAAAAGTGTTTATACTGGAATTTGTATTTTCATCAATTAAAACTACATAAATTCTCTAATTAAAAAACCCAGAAAAAAATATGATCATCATATATCTGTTTATAGGCTATTATCGTATCATAAATATAAACATTTTAACGTTTTAAAATATCTTATATGATCAATTGACTCTATTTATTTGAATTAATTATCTTTTTATGTACTTTACAAAGTAAGAATTTAATTTGAATTTGACCAAAAAAAATACAAAGACTAGGAATTGAGGTTGAGGTTGAAACGCGCTAAGCAATTGAGACTGGTAATCGTCAACCATCTCTTTCAGCCAAGATGAATTTAACCAGTTAGTGTCATAATATATTCAATATCATCAAATTTAAGATAGGAACATATTCTCTATCTGTCATAATTTTTTAGATTGCATTTTCAGTTGTATATTCTCTCTCCAATCCTTTTTATTAACACGTTATTCACAAGTTGTATAATGGGTAGGTATTATTCATGTGTTTTGCCTATGTTCCATAACCTTGCAGCTTAACATCCGAGTTTAATAAAATACAAGTGCATGGTTAATAGTTATTCATTTAAAATATTGTTAAGAAATTAAATTTTTATTGCGTGCTACTACTAGTGATCTCTTTAAAAAATTTAGGATTACAATTTTGGACATAGTATGTATAACATAACACAAAATCGATACAAAATTACGTATTAAAATTAAGTGAAAATGTACTATTTATATGATAGGTTGATTTGCGAAGAATCATGTTAATTAGGGTTTATAGACATTATACTTGTTTTAGGGTTCTAATTTCTTAAATTAATCAAAATTAAAGTAAGCAATATTTAACTTTTAACTTGGATTTGATGAACAAAATTTCAAAATGATGAACCTTATAAGAATTAAAACCTCCCCTTTCCTTACTTACTTTGGCTAAATGTCTCTCTCTCTCTCTCTCTCTCTCTCTCTCTCTCTTAATTTTATTTGATTTTCTTCACTTAATTCATTTAAAAAAAATGTACCCCTTTATATAATAATGCAATCATGACTTAAATATCCCTATTAAATATTTCAATGGCAAACAAGTCCAAAAATTTGTCAAATAAACCTTATAATATTTATGTGAAACCCGTCCTTTAGCATTTAGACATAATTATAAATCCCTCATGAGTGTACGTGCATATCCTTGTGTTTAGATTTTTGCACGAGAGGTTATGAAACTTGATGATTATATCTTGGATAAGATTATAGTGTTGGATTTGAGTTTGTGGAAAAAATCTGGATTTTTGACCCCAAAATCATCATATCATTTTTGTAGAGCTCAAAGAGATCTTCGCATTGATATATTATGGGTTCTGAGCGGATATCTGAGCTAAAAGTTATGGTCAATTGAAGTTGTAGTGC
>JAVXUL010013901.1:0-12233 GCA_035590515.1 Trichilia minutiflora | reverse complement strand
TATATATATATATATATATATGTGTGTGTGTGTGTGTGTGTGTGTGTGTGTGTTTTTTAATATATATTTCAAAAACCATGGTTAAAGGGTTTATGAAGACTTTTTAAAATCATCATGTATGAATCTATCTCTAAAATAATTAATAAAGATATACATACCGAAATTAATATTGATCTTATCATCCTAAACCATATTAGGCCTTCTTACTTCAATCTTATATAGATCAGTAAAACATTCATAGCTTGGGACATGTATTTTTTTAAATCAAAATAATCAACATTAAATTATCTCGTTTATAACATATAAAAGTCATAAAAACAAGTATATCAGCAAATCAAATATCAATTTACTTTGTGATCTCTTAGATATCAAATCTTCACCTCATAGAGTTATCTATTCCAATTATCAGCACACAAGACCAGAAATACAAATAGCGGCACACAAAGCCAAAATTATAAATAGTTGCATGCAATAGTAGTGATACACAAGGCCAAATTATATATCAATAAATACCTCATAAGAAATTATAATATCAATTCATTTGAGTTTATTCAATTTTAACCATCTTATTTAATTGTAAGATAATCCTCAACTCGTAAAATTTAGAGTGTAATAGCATGCTATACATTTTGGGTCTATTGATTTCTATTCACCTCACTTGACTGTAAGAAAATCCTCATTCTTCAGTCTATTGGGCTCCATTCATCTCATTTGACTATAGGACACCCTCATTCTCAATAATAGCCAAACATTAACATATAAGACTGGAATCAATAACAATAGCTCATAAGGCTTAAATCAATAACAATTGCCCACAAGACCAATAATAAACATTGGCACACAAGGTCAAAATAACAAATGGCACTAAAGGCCTAATCAATATCATAATAGAAAATATTGGCTCTTCGACCATATCAGTATAAGACCCAATATTATCACAAAAGATAGAACGATGGCTTCCCAGCTATATTCACATAAAAACTAATATTTACATGAAAGATAGAATAAAGGTTCTCCGACCATATCAATATAAAAATCAAGATTAATATATATATCTAAACAAGGATCAATAAAACATCAATGAAAATATTTGGTTCTCTGGACATATCATTGTATATAATGTTCCTCTAATTATATCATATACATCTTAGCTCTCTCATTGTAATATTTTTAAATCCTATATAGTCATCTTAAATTAAAAACTTTTTAAAATGATTATAAAAATTATTGTCTGGCTCACTGGCTATCTCATTGTATAAAATCATCAATTATTTATAAAATCATTTTCAAAACTATCTAATAACAATGTAAATTGATTTCAATATTAACCTAATACTTGGCCATCCTAGCCTCACTTATAAATAAGTAAATAATTATTTTATCAAAACATATTAGTCCTATGCACCTCACATCATTTCGAGCCATGCATGATTGTACATATAAAATCGAGTCATATAACAAACTTCTACCTTCTTAGAACATTTGAAAACTTATAAGTTTTGTAAAATATTTCTAAATAAAAGCAGATAGTTTAAAAAAAGTTTACTCACAACTTAGGAAGGGTATAAAAAAAAATTCATTCACAACTTAGAGAAGGTATATTCTTTCTATTTTCTTTCGCATTGCTTGGGGTCCTCTTTCAAGCATTCATGGTTAAATTTCACAATATCAATATCCTCATTAATCTCTATATTACAAATGATAATAATACACATTTTATATGCCAAGATTATGCATAAAGTTTCCAAGTTCCCTAGTTGACACTTAATTCACTGAAATATAATCCAATTTTGAACATTTTTTTTTATTTTTAACAATGAAATTCCATGATCATTCATAATTCAATATTAATCAATAATTTGAACCCAATTCGGCTTTCTAACTTAGCGCCTAATAATTTCTCTTATTCTAATTCTAATTTCTTATAATACTGTATCAAATAAGCTCATTTTACGCCTTAAACAACATAATTTATGTCAATTTATCAAAATCGAGTCGAATTTATAAAAATCCCCAATTATACAGTAAAACCCTAAATGTACAGTGACCCTCGCTTATAAAGTTGATTAAAATACAAAATTAATGTTATACAAGTGTTAAGAATCTTATCAAAAGATTAATTTATCTTTAGGAAGCCTTAATAGTCACCAATTACAAAAAACTCCAATGATAAATAGTAAATTCTAACTCACTCAGGTTTATTTATTGATCAAATTAATGAAACAAAGCTCGCAGAGTATAGAGAGCATCGAGTACTATTATTTATAATAAGAAACGAAGATTTAATTAGTATAAAACAAACAAGTCAGGAGGAGAATGAATTTGCAAATACTCTACATTAAAGGGGGAAAATAGCAACCATGGGAGGAGAAGCGGAAGAAAATGACGATGCAAGGGGATTTGCCTCTATTTATAGAGCTTAAGGAAATTACAAGATTGCCTTTAAGGTTAAAAAAGTAAGAGAAAAACATAAAAGGAAAAGGATGGCATTTTATGGCCCTTTTTCTCAAGTTGGTGTCGTTTATACAATGGGGTCCAAATTCGATGACGACATTGGTCACCCATTTTTGTCCAGGCATCAACTCTGGTGTAAGTGAGGTGGCTGGTGAGTGGGCCAAACTCTGGTGTCAGTCAGGTGGTTGGTGAGTGGGTCTGTTTGGCCCTGCTCATGATTTTGTCATTATGGTGCATGCTTTCGTTTGTTTTTGATGCTATTTTCTCTCTTATTTGATACTCGATTTATATTTTTACTCTTTCATGCTTTTGTTTTAATGTTGTTTTAATTTATACTTTAAGAATAATATTATAATTGGATTTAATCTTAATTTTTAGATATAAATGAGGTTTAAATTCCATGTTTTATAACTTTTGAACCTTGATCAAATTGAATTAAATTTTTTTCAATTTTTAGGGTGTTTTTTTTTTATATTTCTTGATGAATTTCAAGAGTTCTAAGTATTGAATGCTATTTCAATCTTCCAAAACACATTTTATTTTCAATAAAAAATTGCACAATTACAAAGTTTGACATAACAAAATAATAACAATAATAATATTTTTTTTATCATCTTATTTTATTTTAATTTTAATTTATTAAACTATCTTCTAATTCAAAAACATATATTGATTTTTATATAATAAAATTAAAGATTTTATCATTTATTTAATATATAAAATTATAAGAATAAAAATATAAGATTTTTTATTTTAAAAGATAAATAACTTCATATTTAGATTCAAATTTTAAATAATTAAATAAAAAATAAATTATTCAAATTTACCCAAATTTAATTTTTTTACACGTTTTGTGAAAAAAGAGCATTACCTTGTCATATTCTTTAATGGATACACGAATTGAGGAACTTTGATCTTTATGGAAGCATTATCCTCGAAATCACAAGTAAACTAATCTCAATTACCCTAAACAAATTTTCAGTTACGAGGGACAATCTTGTCATTTAACAACATAAACTTTCCCTCCCACTTGCTCTTCGACGATCGCTCCCTCTTATATTAGCTCTACTCGATACCAAGTTCCAGAACGAAACCAGGAAGAAATCAGAAACCTCAAAATCAGAGTACGAACAATTGTTTCGTCAGGCGATGTTTGGGATTTGCTTTGCATCCTCATGTTCGTTCAGAATATTTGAACGGCAATGATGAGAAAAATAAGCTTCCTTGTATTTCTTTTACGCATCTTGATCTCGTTGAAGAGCCAACACAATGATGCAAAGCAAACTTCAACCATCACCAGAGGATATTATTATCCGTATTCTGATTTTCCATCGTTTCATTTGGATTCCGAATCTTCTCCCCTTACGTTTCTGACTCGGTCTCTGTTTTTGTCCGTCGGAGAGGGCGACAAAGTTGACGACGGCGGCTCCGGTGGAGAGAATGGTCGATCATTGGAATACGATTTTTACCGGGGCTCATGCCCTCGTGCTGAATATACTGTACGAACTCTGGTTCGGAATCTCCAGAAAGTGCGGTCTGATGTGGCCCCTGCTTTGCTGCCTTTTGTTTTCCATGATTGCTTTGTAGGGGGTAATCTTCTTGTACTCTTCTTTGGTTTTCTTGGCTTTGAGATGTTTTATATTTTATTTCTCCGTGAAATTTTAATCTGGGATGTTAGTTCTTGGTTTTGATAACCGCTTTCTATGTTTTGCAGAATTCCATCATAGTCTATAAGTTGTTAACATAAATATGTGTGCTTTCTCATCAAATTCTTATCTGGGTTTTAATTTTTTTTCACTATGGTTCTGACTTCTTTTGGTGGTATTTCGATTCCCAATCTTGTTTTGATGTGGTTATGGTTGATCTTTATTTGTTGTTTGTGTCTAGTATTTCATGGTGAGTCTCTGAATGTTTGTCAAAAGTTGTCGGTCATTAAATTTGATGATGGTTGGTTACTTGTTTGCAGGTTGATCCGATTTTTCTGTCTTCTGCTGTTGATTTCCCAGAATATTAGTCATCTCTTGATATTCTGGTCTGGGGTTTGTTATTTGTTGTACCATTTCTTGTTCTTCGACATCTTGATTTCAGCACCTGTTGAGATCAAAATGCAGCAACACTTCGTCACCACCACCATTTCCTCTCCTGGCTCACCATTATCATTGTTCGCTCCATCACCTGACCTTGATGCGCCATCATTAGCTGCTTTATCACCCAATTTTGAAGGCTCACCATCATCATCTATAGCTTTGTCACCCGACTTTCAAACCTCACTCTCCTCACACACAGCATCACTGCAATCCTTTGAAGATTCATTAGCTTTGTCACCAAAGGAACCTGCAGTAATCAAACTTATGATGCAGGATAAAGGAATCCCCTTTGCTGATCAGCAGCTTATGGCTGGGGAAGAACTGGGAATTGGGTGAAAGCGTATACTTCAGATGTTTCCTTATGCCCCAGAGACTTTGCCGTGGCTATGATGAAGTTTTCAAACCTCTTAGTCTTGACAGGAACAGTGGGTCAGATCCGTCTCAATTGTTCAAGGATTGCATGAATAGAAAGAGGTGTGGAAGGATGTACTCCAACCTCATGCAGGATTCAGTACTTTAATGACAGCAAATTTCACCTTTTACAGATACCCCCTAACATATCAGTTTGACATGATTATAACTTGAGAATCTTTTCTTCTAGTTGTAAAATCCAGAATACAAGAAACTCACAAGTGCCTGATTGAACACTTGGTCGTAATTTTTCTGGAAAATCTCAATTCATGTGTTTCATTGTTAGTCCTCGATTATGTTATTTTTCCGATGAATTTTTCCTTGTATGATGTGGAATTTTACATTGATGAACAGAACTTAATGCCAAGTAGTGCTGAATCTGTGTGCAAATAGATGATTCAATATTCTCATTATGTCTGAAATTCAATCTGATGTATCAAAGAAAAAAATAGAGTAACCAATATATGGATCAAAGGGAAAGAACTGATAATTTCCATTGCCTTAAAGCTTACAAATAATTTACAGGAAACCCAACTTGCTTGAGCACATAGCAAACATGGGAACAATTTACCCAACTGAATGTCAGAACACAAGCAACTAGAGTATACACTGGGACAAATGCAAATGCATGTTCTACAGCCTAATAGACCTGAGTCTTCACTTTCAAATACTGATACTGACAGAGGTTGGGTAACAGAAAATTCTGATTACTGTCTGTGAAAATCTTGTTGACAATGTCGTTATAGACTGGATTTTACAGCCAGAAATAGTAATGAATTTCCTTTATTGTCAAAAACATGTTCTACATCACCAGCATCCATCGTAGCCAATTGTTTCTTCTTTCGTGCCAATGTCTAACCCTCTGGATTCCCATTTTCTTTTCTTCCTTTTTTTGCTGTTCTTGTTTTTTCTTCATCGAAATGAAATATGCATATTTTGTGAAATTTTTCACTACCTGGATTTTGATGTTATGATTCTTTCTTCCTTCTCTTGTTTGCTGCTTCTAGATTAGAACTCCCAGGCATTGAGAAAGTCAGTATAGTATTGCTCCTTTCCATAACTGTAAGAAAAATTGTATCAAGATAGGAGGTTTCGGTAGTTTTTGGCACTCTCCAAAGAAGACAGACATGAGGTCTAGAAGCCTTTTCTGTAGGAAATTCTTGGTATTTTCAATGAATCCTCTTATCAGCATATTTGCCTCTGTTATTGCATTGCAAAGCTATTTAATTTCAGTTTCTCTGTTTGTTAGAACAGATGAAGATAAAAATTTTAACTTGTTCTTCAAATGTTTCTTCCAATATAAAGTCAAGATACAGATACAGTTAAAATTCTCTAAGATAAAGGCTAATGGAATCTAAAAAAGGGAAAGTTTCTTCAAATTTGGCATTACTTTAGAAATAAAATACAAGCACTTTCAAAATTGAAACAACATTTACAAATGAGATCTCAGTTAATAAGTGTGAAAGACAAAAATCGATGATTATTTTCATTATAAATTTGTTTGTTTTGGTCACATGCGATGATCAAATGTACTTCAGTTGCTACAGTTTTCCACAATCTAAGCAAATGTACCCTACACTTGGTATTCCTGTCATTGACTATGACTTGTAATTTTACTTCAATCAAGGTTGCTTATTCTGGGAATCAGTATTGGTGTTTCTATCATTGTGATTCTTGCATATTGGATCATCATAATTTTGCTCAAAATTATCTTCATAGGTACATACTTTCTTTCTGAATTGTACTCTTTTGATCTCCCATAATTTTCTGTTTGGACAAATATTTCGATAAGCTAAAACTATGGGTAAACCTGAGTCTGTGATGAGTAATAAAACCATAATAGAAACTATGAAACCAGAAGAATTAGAATGCTAAAGTATTATCTATGAACACTTGCACAACCTGCAAAATTTCCATGATCAAACAATTTAAATATATCTGTACTTACCAGGTCTGTATTCTTGTGAATATTTACTAGAAAGAACTTGGACTGTTTTAATTCTGCTGTATAGGTTACCAATTAGCATATAGTGCATTGTATTAATATAAATAAATTGAATTGAATTATATAAAATTTAATACAGTACCATATTTAATATTTTATTAAACTTTAAAATATTAAATTTATAAAAAATTGATTTATTATTTAATTTTATAAGTTGAATTTATTAGTACGTACTTATGAATAAAGTTCATAAATAATAATAATTTAATATCTAATTTGAAGTAAAATAATAATTTTAAATGTAATTTTATTATTTACATAAATTAGTCCCTATAATAATATCAGTGATGAACATGTTAAATTTAACACTAATTTTTTCATAAATATAAAATAATAATAATTATTATTCATTAAAATTGAAACCCAAACTCCTTCGAAACTTTAAAAAATTTATCCAAACTAAGTCCGGGCTTTGGAAAGCCTGGCCCATAATTAGATATTTTATCAGTACTATACTATAGGCCCTTTTTAATTAATTATGATTAATTATAATAATTTTTATTTGATTTAGGTAGTAACTAATTATTTTAGAGTCATAATTTAATGATTTAATAATAATTTATATTTAACTTTTTTTTAATTGAGTTTCAACTTGAGGAGGAATAAGGTGAACATATAATTATAAAAAAAGTAATAACTTAAATAAAACAATAGTTTAATTATTTTTTTTTTTATAATTCGAAGTATTCGAGTGTCGTCCTGATCGACAAGGTTTATCTGATTAATTTTCATAAGGATATTAGTTGAGTATACTATCGTTTAGACATCTCATTTAATCGATGAATTTTATTCGATTAATCTCCTGAAGAATATTAATTGAGTATATCACCGCTTAAACATCTCATTTAAATAACAAGTGACTGATATTCTATTTAAATCACACATGATTGATTAGAATTGAACTTAAAATATACACCTAAATCATTCATTTCAAATTCAATTTATCACTACCAAGCTATACCAGATGATAATTAGGGCCGTCAAACGGGCCAGGCCATTTCAGGCCAAGCATTTAAACGGATCAAGTCGGACTGACCCGTTTAATAAACGAATTGATATTCTCAACCCTAACCCAACCCGTCGGGCTACCGGGCTAAACGGATCAGCCCGTTTATATTAAATTAATTAATTACTTAATTAAATAAATAAATAATAAATAATTATAATTTTTAAAAAAAATTTAAAAATTAATAAAAAAATAAAAACACTATAAATATATAACAACAAATATTTTTAATTTAATTTTTTAAAATTAAAATATTATTATTATAAATATATAATAAATATTTAATTAAAAAAATATTTTTAAATACTTAATTATTATAATCGGATAGACCCGTTTAACCCGCGGATTAAACGGACCAATCCGTTTAACTCGCGGATCAAAAATCATTGATCCTAACCCGTTTATTTTGTGGGTTAAACGGGCCAAACCCATTTTACCAGCTCTAATGATAATAATAGAGATTTTGGTTTTAATTATAAATTCAAATATTTAAATTTAACTTATAAAATATATTTAGTGTCTTTCACTTCCATATTTTAAAAGTCCAATGTTTAGTTGTCAATATATAAAGTATAAAATATTTTTAGATATTGAATTCTCTTCAATTTGACTGCTGTAACTATGATGACCTCTTTAAATATTCAAAATTGTGACTATGCCTTGAAAACCAATAAATATATATTCTTATTCAGATTCGTTTATTGCCTTCAAAAATTAGGAAGTGGAATTAAAAATTGAATTCTAATAATAATAATATATTAATAGAAACTTCCTTATTTTAGATCATAAATTTTTAATAAAAATTGGTTGAATTCTTTTTCTTTCCGTAAATGACAAAAATAATAAAAGAATTTTACATTAAATGGAATATGGGATTTTGATGAATTTTAGTCATATAATTAATAATTTGCATACATTATTAAGGGAATAAAGGCAAATTTTCACATGATGCATTTAAATTAAATTCGTTTTAGTCATCATATTTATAGGGAGCGAACTTTTTCTTAGTCATATGGTCGATTAAAATTATAAAAAGGGTTAATCACGAATTTAGTAAGACTTTTTTTAGTTAAAAAATATTTTTTCTAAATTTTTTATATTAGTTAATTGTTATTGAAGAAAATTTTAAAAATTTTAAAAATATTTTATTTTTATCATAAAAAATTCAAAAATTTAAGAATATTTAAAAATATTAAATTGTTTTCAACGTTCTTGTATTTACTTTGTTTCTCTTTGATATAATTTTAAAGATTTTATTTATTAAATTAATTAGACTATTTTTATTAAAAGATATTCTTGACAATCAAATAATAAATAAATTTTTATTAAAAATTCTATTTAAAAGATATATTACAAAATAGTCTACTCTTAAATTTAAATCTTATAAGTTTAAATTTAATTACTATAACATAGATTTGAGTGTGGATGCCTCTTTTTTTTTTTTTTTTATTAGGTTGGAATGAATAAAATTTTCTTTTTGCTTGAGCAAAATGTAATGATGTTATTGATGGTTAATAAAAAATAAATTTTTGATGACAATCACAGAGAACTAATAATGTATATTTATGAAACAAAAGGGAATTTTTTGTAAATAATAATAAAATTTGGGCATATTCTAAATTTTAACTCTCTCAACATTTTTCTTTTATTTTCTTTTTGTGATTAAAATATGCTTTTCGGACAAGAAAAAAACAAAAACTCCGACCATATTTTCCCAAATCATTCGAGCAAAATCATTTTCTAATATATAATTTCGAATATATTTTGATTTTGAGCCCATGAGACTCTACTCGAAATTCCCTTGTGAGCATATCATTTAGTTAAGTAACACAAAGCGCAAAGCACAACGTATTTATAATTAGTTTGCTTCTTACAATTGAGAAAATATGATTAAATTATATAATTTAATCATAAATACAAAAATTATGATTGATTATGAAAATTTTGAATAAAAATTCTGAATTTTTGAAATTACTTTCAAAAGTAACAATGTGCTCAAAATCTAATTGTTAGCAGTGCTGTTATTAAACTAAACTAAAAGAAGTCTTCTGTTTCAACTTTCAAGCACATTGATCTTTACTTAGTTTTTGATAGGTCCCAGTCAGAGCAATTTGGTATTTTGCTTAGGGTAAGAATAAGACCATAATTTTGTTCTGGAAAATAGCTACCTTTCATTGATGATGAACCCAAATTAAATATGAAAGAAATACAATAACTATCCCTACTTCCTTGCACATGAACTTGAGGAGGGTTGACAACTGAAAAAAATAAGTACTCCTATTTTTACATATATGATCCTGAAAAATAAAACCATAACTAGAAACAATCTTGTCCTCAAGGTTGAGAACTGGAAAGCAATCTTTGATAAGATGGGAATATTCCTATATGGCATCTTCAACAGGTAAGTTCTTCCATTTGATTAGGTCTTGTGCTACAAATTGTGAACCCCGTTTGACCCATCGAGTATCCAATATGACTTAAGGTTGTACTAGTATATTGCCATTCGCATCCATAGGTGGAAGGTCTGAACTTGCTTCAATGGTGGCACCTATTTTTTTCTTAAGAAGAGAAACATGGAACACGGGATGGATGTGAGAACCTTGTGGCAGATGAAGTTTGTAAGCTACATTCCCAATTTTCTCTAAGATTGGATAAGGACTATAAAATTGACTAGCAAGCTTCTGATAGTTATGCTCGAAGACTGAATGCTATCGGTAAGGATGCAATTTAAGAAACACCAGATCACCCACCTGAAATTCAACATCTCGCCTTTCAGAATCTGCTTGTTGTTTCATGCGATTAGCTTCTGCATGAAGATTGTTTTTAAGCTGTTGCAACAAGGCATCTCTAGCCACCAAATTCTAGTCCACCTTATGGACTGAACAGAGACCTTCATTATAGTTGGGAATGGTAGGGGGAAGTCTACCATAAAGTGCTTGGAAAGGTGTCATACGACTCATACCAATGGATGCATGGTAGGTGGTGTTATACTAGAATTTAGCCCATGGAAAGAAATAATACGATTTACGAGGATGTTGATACACAAAGCTCAGCAAATATTATTTAATGCATTTGTTCACTACTTTCGTTTGGCCATCGATTTGCGGATGATAGATAGTACTCCTCCGAAGTCGTGTGCTAGACAATTTTAAAAATTCTTGCAAAAATTGACTAATAAAAATTGGATCTCTGTCAGTAATAATTGATTTATTCATGCCATGAAGTTTTACAATCGAGTCAATGAATTTTTCAGCCACTACTTTCGTTGTATATGGATGAACTAAAGCCACAAAATGTGCAGATTTGCTTAGCCTACCAACCACAACTAAAATTGAATTTTGACCATACGAAGTAGGTAGGCCATCAATAAAGCCTATGGTAAGTGACATCATCCCAAATTTGACATGGAATGGATAATGGTTGAAGAAGGCCAGCTGGTGCTAAAGTCTCCACCTTAGTACATTGACACACGTCGCATGAGCAACATAATCCTGGCAGATTAGTGCATGAAAGGCCAATAGAATTGTTGGACTAATCTTTTATAAGTGCGCAGGATGCCAGAGTGTCCTCCAATTGGTGAGTCATGGAACTCCTTCAGAAGTTGGTTAATGATAGGAGAATGAGGAGGTACCACCACTCTATTTTTATAATACACTAAACCATTATGCTAGCTGTAAGGTTGTCCGGGTGTCTAAGTAGCTTATTGTCTATTTTCTCGCATGTATGGATTGTGGAGTGCCTTTTGTGTTATTTCATCTCATAAAGAAGTGTGAGAAATATAAAGTGATTCAAGGTATAGTATCCCCACTATCCAAGAAAGTCCATCTGCAGTATTGTTCTCCCGTCTAGATTTATACTTGATTTCATATTCATACCCAAGCAATTTCGCCACCCATTTCTGCTGCTCCGGAGTGATAACTCGCTGTTCCAAAAGATGTTTAAGGTTGCATTGATCAGTATGAATATAAAATTTCCTCCCAAGTAAATAAGGCCTCCAAGTGCGAACTACATGAACAATAGCAAGCATTTCTTTAGCAAAAACAGACTAAGACTTCTTAGCAACACCCAAAGCCAGACTTATGAATGCAATCGGCCTATCCTGCTGAGTTAATACGATACCAATACCATCACTGAAAGTATCAAATTCAATGATGAATGGTTCATTAAAATTAGGTATAGCAAAGTGTTAACTTATGAAGCATTTCGATGATAACAAAATGGCTGCCCAAACTTCAAGTGCAAAAGTCAAGATGGAAGCATGAAGAAGAAA
>JAVXUL010013870.1:0-12234 GCA_035590515.1 Trichilia minutiflora | reverse complement strand
TAAAATGATAAATTTAACCTTAATACACATACACTTTTATGTACTCATCAATGAACATGAAAGTGTGGTTGCAACTTCTTGACGACCACCATTAAAGCTAATGACAGCTTCTTAAAAGGGGAGTACAATGTTTTTGTATCAAAGAATGACTTACTAGTATGGTAGATGAGCCTCAAGACTTTTTGTTGGTACTCTTTAACCAATACCAAGCTCATCAAATAGTTATTGGAGTTGGAGGTTACAACTCCCTCGCTCCCTACATTTGATCCACCATTTTCACAATATTGTCTTCCTATTCTATAAGGAGTCTTTGAGTGGAATAGCTTTTATTATTCCTTGCCATGACTATTAGTTATAATGTAAATATCTTCCTGATTTCTAAGACTTAGCAAAAAATGACTTTTTGTTCTTTTTTCTACAGACAGTGCTAAATATTGATGCATAAAAGTTATCTTAACCTTATACTGACCTGGAGGTTGCTAGGTTGACTTCGAGCACCATACAGCAAAGAGAAAATAGCTCTCATTTTTGGGAACCTAGGAGCACAAAAGGGTTTTGAGTGATGTTGATTTTTTTGACAATAAACCTCTTATACTTAAGTCAGTCATAGGCACTGAGGTAAAGGGATTAAAACAATAGAAGAGTGGTAAAGATTATGTAGTATTTTCATAGTTACCCTCAAATGTTAACCTTTGGTTTTTGGATGAACGAGATAATGAACAATGCCGTCTAGTTAAGAGAGTCTTTGTTAATGATCAAGAAGTTAACCAAATCCCTTTCACTGTTGGATTTGACTCCCTTTTATAAGTTTAGTTGTTGCGTCTTATAAGTATGCTCATGTAATCATGAGAGAATGAGAGAGGTTAACATATCTACTGGAAAGTAGCATGCAGGTTTCAATTGATTTACTATGATACCATCATTGTTTGGTGCTATCATTATCTTACTAACACACACATAAGGGGTGATCTAAAATGCAATCGTCACTTGCAAAATTTAAGGAAAAAAATGTTTGTACAAAGCTTAATACATGTATATCTTTAGTCCCTTCACTGCACTCCCATTTTTACTAATGCTAGTTCATAGTGGCCAGAAGTGAGCTAAAGTGCGATAATTCCCGAGTCAATAAGAAAAATCCTAAAACCCTATGTAAGAACGTTTTTAGATACTGTTCACAAGTTAGTTTTAGGAGTTTTGAGTGATGTTGCTAACTTAGGGCTAGTGTTGGCGAAGTCGATAAGACTCTAACCTTGAAAGTGTGATACTTGAACTACTTCGTATCCTAACCACGTGGTAAAATTGATGGCATGGTTTGGGTAATAATGACGTGGTTTGGATGATGACGTGAATAAATATTTATTTATATCAATCATGAAAGTTATTATAATATTCGTCTCAATTTTTAAATTAGAGTTTGTGAGTATTTCACCCCATCAAATATGGGCTCCTGTTATTTATTGACTGCTCATATTATCTTAATATTTATTTTTGTTTTATTAATTTATATAAAATTTTCACATATTTATGTTGCGTTATAGTATAATTTATTTTGTTGACTATCATAAATAAAATTATATGGTGCAAATTTTTTTTATTATAAGACAATTTTTTGTACTAGTGTATAGTATACCCATACTCATGAAAAGGCTTTCTTGGTATCTTCGATTAAGGTGTTTGAACATGAATGAATGAAAATCTAAGTAATTTTAAAACTAGAAATTGATTACCAAATGAACCAATTCAATAGAAACTATCGCTCTTACAGACATTGACATATGGGAAAGTCCTCTAACATATCGCAACTGAGTTGCGTACTGCACGCTCTAGGTAATTATTTATCTGCATACGTAGCTAACTAACTGGACGGGATTGGGATTGGGATTGGGATTGGGATTGGGATTGGGATCGGGATCGGGATCGGGATTGGTGGGTCACAATTCACACTGTTCATCTTTTTTATATTTTCTTTTTTGCTCTGTTTAGGTGGATAATTCAAGTCCACGTACCACGTTATCTAGGACTACCGTCGGATTTTTCGGTACTCAGTAAACGGCCAAACAGACGTTCTGAATATTCAAACCTCCATCACATAACCGTCAGTGGAGAATAACCCATAGAAGGATGGGGAGATAACGGAGGCACACTGAATATACCCTTTCCATCGTCCCAAAATCCGGTCCAACTTGACGGTGTCAACGGACCAACTCCGTCTGGTACCGTTTCTTCTGGCTCCTTGTTCACGACCTTTCTCTCGATGGTCCCTGTTTCCTCGTATTTCCTCTTTTTACCGAAATCAACGTTTAATTCATCTGACTGTTCTGATTTCAAATTTCCAACTTCAAGGGGAAAATTAATGATGGCTTTGCTCCCCCGTAATCGAAACGCAGCCTTGTCATAAGCTTTTGCAGCTTCAATGGCAGTATCAAAGGTTCCTAACCAAACCCGGCTCCCTTTTCTATTGGGATCCCGTATTTCAGCCGCATATTTCCCCCACGGCCGTCTCCTCACTCCTCTGTAGTGCTTTTCCTTCTCTCCATCCGATTCCTTATCTGTCGCTGCAACTGGGTTAACATTGAAACTCGGGTTTAGGCATTTCATCGGAGGTATTGTTACGTTTATAGAAGGTTTCCTCTGACTTAGTGTACTCGAAGACTTTTGTAGATTTTGAGGCTTGTTTAGTATATGGGAATTATGGTCAGTTTCGTTGATCAGCTGTTGCTGCTTCAAGGAATCTGATAAGTCGATATGAACAGTACAAGTTGGGCTGAAGGAAATGGTGTTTTGTGGAGCGTAGTAATTGAAGACGTTATCCATGGAAGTAAATTGATCAGCGAGAAGATACTGACTGAGAAGTTCTAAGGTCGAAGCTTCTTGTAAAGATGCAATTAGCTTAGGAGACTGAAAATTCAGATCGTAAATAGAGAGAAAAATGAAATGAATCGGTTTTGAGTTCAAAAAGAGTGAGCGGTCGATTTTTATTTATAGGAGACTACTGAAGAAGGATTTGCAGAATAATTGAGGAGGCTTCTTGGACAGAGAGAGGAAGCATCGTTTTATTGCCTCGAGAGAGAAGATGCTGGGATGGTTATTGTATTTTGTGGGAGAAAACAGATTTATTTAATAAACTGTGGGGGGTCCATCTCAAGAATCATTTTTATACATTGCATCTTGTTCTTCTGAATTTATATACAAAATTTGGTATCTTTAAAATGTTATGTCTGTTAATCCCTCAATCCTTAACTATGTTACGTTAACTGCTTGGGTGGGAAAGAGGTTTCCGTTTGCTTGTGGGATCGTAGAGGTTTGATATACTTTCATTCCACACTACAACTATCCATTTTATACAATTATTCAAAAATTTACAACTCAATGATGTGATATCTATTTATTAAATGTCACATCATAAAAATTAAATAATAATAATAATAATATAAGATAGGATTTAATAATATGATAAATAGTGAGTCACCGGCAAAATTTCAAATAAAACCAATACCAGCAAGTAATCAAACACTTATTTATTTATACAGCACTACCTATTATCACGTACGCATAATTTATTTACGACTTTTAAATGTATATATTATATTATTTAACATATTTTATTATTTCCTCTTAGACTGTATCAAAAAGATTCATGCATCTCAAATGGTAAATTAAACGAATATTATGATTTCCATTTTAGTTAAGCAAACGTAATCTTTAATATCTTTCCTAATTTTCTTTTAATTATAAATGGCATTTTGTCCCGTAGTTATAAGAAAATATAGTGTATATAGTGTATCTATTAGGCATTAAACAAAGTATTTCTATTCACTCATTAACGGTTGACTACTAGTACAGTGATGTTATTGTGCTGACGGTGATCATTACTTGCTTTCTATTTTTTTATTTATTTGCCTTTGTTCTTTTAAAGAAACCTATATTTATACGTATAGATTATATATATAAATTACTCACCCGAATTTCAATATGAAAAAAGAAAATGATGATCATAAAAATTCTCATACTTTACCGCTCTAAATAACTTGCTTTAACAATTGAACGAATCATCTTTAATCATTAAGTACCCTAAAATTTTTATTGATTATAGTTTTCCACAATTTAAAATTGTCTTCACAAACTTATTTTTTTTCTCATTTTATATAAATAAGAAATTAAGCATGAGTCTAATCCACTCAAACACTTATTTTTTACATGATTATCTAACTAGTTTACTATATAATTAATAGAGATATGTTCCAAAATCAATAGTATCTATAGCTTAAGAACATCATTTTTGTATAAATATATTCTTCTAATTAGTTATAAAAATATTTATCATTAATAAAATTGCATTTATTTCATCTTATAATTTAGTTTAGATGTTATTATTGTTATTTTTTTTATTAATATGAGATATAATTGTATAATGTATTACGTATCAAGATTCTTTCTACAAAAACTTGTAATTATGAATACAAAATTTATTATTTAAATATATCTTAAATAGTTTTTAATTGAGGTAATGTCATAACGAACAATGACATTATATAATTGGCATGTTGTGATATTACTAAGAATTAATATCCGATACTAATAATTGGATGATAAATTTCATTTCACAAGAGTATAAATATGAGTAATACGTTAGAGAACGTATTAATAAATGTGATCAAACATGACGAATCACATAAATAATTATTCGCAATCAATGATTCGTCCTTTGGTATAAGACATTATGACTATTCTCTAAATGAAAACTCATCATTCATTTGTGTATATTGCACTAGGCTAGTCATGTTTGGTGAAAGAAGCTTTATGACAATACGTTCTTAATATATGAGGACAGGTGATGGTTAATATAGAATCTACTAGCTCAAATATTTGAGCTTGAGGTCCTATACAAGAATATAATTCATAGAGATCAAAATCTCTAGTCAAAATACACGATTTTTGACAATGAGTTTTTGAATATACAGATCCCATATATGATTAATTTTCTAATCTTATAATTGAGTTAAAGGTTTAATGACTTCATGGCTTGCAATCAATTGAGAGTCGACAGTAGAGGAACATATAAATGTGATTATATGGGTTTATATAAAAATATATTCTTTATGTTTTGAGATACTAATATCTTACTAGAGGTAACTTATAATATTGAAAATTTTAGTTATAATAAGTTGTACGAAAGTAATATGAAAGAGTTCATATGTCACGCCCAGACTATGGTCGGCCACGTGACAATCGTCACGAATCCAGAAATACATTTTATCAATTAGAATGCATTTCCAGGACACACAAGGTATTTACACCTATTTTCGAAATCCCTTTTTAAATATAAACAATGTATGGAAGAGTTTTAGATAAAATAAATCATACATATCAAACAAAATCATACTTTCATACAACGCATTACATTAGAAGCTCTTTTCAAAATATATTAATATAATAATTTCTCAACCCAGTAAAATACAGAGAGTCAAATAATATTTATTACATTATTTTTGTTCAATGGAGCACATGATAAAAATCTGAGTCGAGTATCTAAAATCTTACTGAAACCTTTGTTCAGTCACGTTACGCCCGCACACGACTATACAAACCTAAAATGAGGAAGTGAGGGGTGAGTATTTAAGAAAATATTCAATGAATAGATAATAAATTCAAATAACAAAATGAAAGCTCAAGGATTGATTACGAAAAACCCTTGTAATCATAAAAATTCAAATCTTAAGTGAAATGTGGCATAAGAAAACACGATTCAAATATCAATATACTTATATATATATATATATAACATGAACTTATTAGCTTCCACCCATCCTATCGTGAACTATATGACCAATCCAATAATTCTATTAGATTTTACCTACTCTATCTGAACTGCATGGATAATTCTTATCCATAGTTATATTGGATCCCACCCATTTTATCTGAGCTGCATGGACAATCCTTATTTATGAGTCTATTGAATTTCACCCACTCTCATGAGCTGCATGACCAATCCTCACTTATATGAAAATCAAGAACAACGTCACACAAGGCCACAAATCAATAATTATGACTCACAAGATCAAATTAACATCAATGACACTCAAGACCAAAACCAATTCATAGGTACACAAGGTTAAATTTGTCATTAATGGCTCACAAGGCCAAAAACATCATGCGTGTCTCGCAAGGCCAAAATAATAAAATAAAACATAATGGCACACAAGGCCAAATAACAACAATGGCACTCCGACCATTTACATTCTCAAACTATACCACAAATTACGTAAATCATTAAAAGTAATATTCATAATTGGCCTCCGACCTTAAGTTTATGTAGGTCTCCGGCCTCAATCACATATATATCACATCATACCAGTCATTCCCTAGTCTTCCATAAACAAGGGACCCTTTCGGTCACCATACGATCATGTCTATCACCTCCTTACCTATTAATTCTCATACATATATGCATATATTCTATAATCTTCTTCTTGAAGCATGTACAATATATATATATATATATATATAAACACTTGAAACATTAATAAAGGAGATAAAAATGAGGTACTACCCACTCATAGCTCTAGGGTGAAGAACCACCATCTCGACTTTTTTCTCGGGTCGGAGACTTTCTAACCAAGGCTGTCGCACTTGGATACACATATATACACAAATTTAATAATCTTTCACATAATATACTCATATCATACAATGCATGGTCATACTTCTCCCATACTCTCTCTCTCTCTCATCTCTCTCTCCCTATGTCAATTTACTATCGGATTATATTTTCACTTTATTTTGAATCATTCTCAGTTCTTTCAACATCATTATAAGCAAAAACACCCTAATTTATCAATTCATTCAATAAACTAGGAAATTCCCAAATTCTAGGGTTTAGGGAACATAACCTAATGACTATTTTTCTTAATTAGAACTTAAAATAGTATAAAATAGAGAAAAAGTTGAGGGGAGAACTTATCCAAGCTGGTAGGTATGTTTTGAGCCCTTCTTTACTTGATTTTCTCTTCTTGATTACTGTTTATCAATGGTCCCTCTCTTTAAACTCTTCACGAATCGTCAAGAAGTACTCCGCTCCAAAGGTGTTCTTGAAGTCTGGTGTTGATTCTGAGGTCAATGCAAAAAGAATGATAAATTTTAGTGGAGATTTGAGTGAGAATCAATTCGAACAAAGAGTGGAGAGAAAAGTTATAGAAACTGGAAGAGAAGAAGAAGAAAAGAAAGAAAAGAGAAAAATGGGGAAGGTGAGCCTTTGACACGTCTAAAATGGAGGCCTTGAAATATCCAAAATATCTCTCAAAATCATGCTTAAAAGTTCACCAAGTTTCTAAGTATCGATACTTCCTCCCCAAGTATCGATACTTTTTGACGAAAAGGGTCGCTCAAGTCCTTTTTACGTCCATGTATCGATACTTCAATCCCCAAGTATCGATACTTTCTAATCAAAAGGGTCGTTCACGCTCTTCTTCGTTAATATATCGATACTTCAATCAGAAAGCATCGATTTCTTCCTTCGCAACGTCATAAAGTATCGATACTTCTAATTTTACTGTTTATCAAGGCCACAAAGTACCAATACTTTTTTTCTTAAAGTATCGATACTTCGATTCTACTGTTCATTATTATTCATAAAGTATCGATACTTTTCCTTTTAAAGTATAGATACTTCCTGTAAGAGTATCTATATTTTCCGCTCTCCAGTACCAAGTATCAATACTTCAGCACTCAAAGTATTGACACTTCTTCTATTTATATAATTTAGGATTAAAACTTCAAATGGTCATAACTTTTGACTCAGACATCCTTATAGAACCCATAATATATCAATGAAAAGTGCTCTCTAAGTTCTACAAAAATGATATGGAACTTTTTCTCAATTAAAGATGATTTTGGGGGTTAAAAATTTAGTTCTTTCTCGATGAGTCATTATTCTCCACTACACACCTTCTCAAAAATATTTCCAAGCTGTCATACCCTCTAATGCATGGTCTACATACAAACATGTATGAAATCTCATGAGAGATTTATCATAATGCCCACAAACTTAAGGGATAGAGTCCATAATTCTCCCCTTTTAAATAAATTTTGTCCTCAAAATTTTACATGACGTATTTAAGTAAATAGTAATAAAAAGAATTAACACTAATGCATACAACTTCTTTTTCCCCTAATAATCAAATAAAGGTATTTTAGAATACTTAACTTGTTATTTATTATTAAGAGAAGTGATTGCCACTTCTAAAGAATAAAGTAACATAAATACAAAATATACGTCACATAGAAAATACAACAGAATTATTTCTTTCAAGCTAATCATACCTTAATACTGGAAGAGGTGTGGGTACTACTGTCTCATTGAGCTTTCCGGTTCTCAAGTCATCTCTTTGATCGTTGCAATTTGTCATAGGACCTTCACTATTAGAATAGTCTTATTTTATAAGACCCACTCTTGTCAATCAAGTATCCTTATCGATTGTACCACACAATTGAGATCATCTCTCAAATCGACCAGTCGTGTCTTGAGTATGTGCGATAGATCTGGCACATACTTGTTGAGCATAGATACATGAAATATATCATAAATTCGACTTAGCTCCGATGACAAATCCAATATATAGCTACTGAGATTATTCTTTCTACAACGCTAAAAGGTCCAATATATCGAGGATGTAACTTTTCTTGATTTTTGAATCTGATTATTCCTTTTCATGGTGATACCTTCAAGAAAACCCGATCGTCTATTTTAAACTCCAATGCTCTCCTCTGATTATCAGCATAAGATTTCTACCTATCTTGAGATACTTTTAATCTTTCTCTAATAATCTTTACTTTCTCGATAGTGATCTCAATCAATTCAATATTATTGAGCTTTTTCTAACCAACTTCATCCCAATATACTGGAGTTTTATATTTTTTACTGTATAAAGCTTCATAAGGTGCCATCTCAATGTTAGCTTGATAACTATTATTATACGAAAACTTTATCAATGATAAGTGTATATCCTAACTACCCAAAAATTTAATAACACATGCCTGAAGCATGTCCTTTAGCATCTAGATGATCCTTTTTGATTGTCCATCAGTCTGAGGATGAAATATAGAACTGAAAGTCAACTGAGTACCTATAACTTTTTGAAGTCTTGGTTAGAATTGAGATGTAAAATGGGGATCTTGATTTAATACAATTATAACTGGCACTCTATGTAGTCTGATGATCTCTGTAATGTATAATTTAGCCAATTTCTTCAAGGAGAAAATTATTTGAATTGGTAAAAAGTGAATTAATTTAGTGAGTCGATCTACAATTATCCAAATCGCATCGCGATCAGTCTGTGTCTAAGGCAACCCAATCATGAAGTCTATAGTAATGTGCTCCCACTTTCATTTAGGTATAGGTAGAAGTTGTAGAGTTCTTGTAGGTTTCTGATACTCAGCTTTAACCTGTTGACATATCAAACATCTAGCCACAAACTTTACTAAATTCTTTTTCATCCCCGACCACCAATAACTCCCTCTAATAGTTTGATACATCTTAGTACTGTCCAAGTGCATAGCAAATACAAAACTGTGGGCCTCCTTTAAGATAGCTTCTAGCAGTGCTCTATCATTTAGTATACAAACCCGTCCTCTGAATGTCAAGATCCTATCCTGAGTGAAGTAAAAGTTACTCTCCTTACTATCTAAAATCTCCTAGCAAACCTTGACTAATTTACTATCTTATATCTGGCCTTGTCTGATCTGATTGACTAGGATAGGTCTGACTATAAAATTAGCCATCAAGGCTCCAACCCTATCATACCCTAGTGATACCTCATCATTTTCAAATCCATCAATAAAGGCATATAAGTGGTATGAATATAAGCCAAGCTGTCTGAAGACTTCCTGCTCAAAGTATCTACTACCACATTTGTCTTTCCTGGGTGGTAGTCAATAATCAAGTCATAATCCTTAATCAATTCCAACTAGCTTCACTGTCTCAAATTCAGCTTCTTCTATGTAAGTAAGTACTTGAAACTCTTGTGATCAGTAAATATCTAGACTACCCATATAAGTAATGCCTCTATATCTTTAATGCAAATACCACTAATGTCAATTCTAAATCATGGGTAGAATAATTCTCTTCATGCTTCTTCAACTGTCGAGAAGCATAAGCTATCACCTTTCCATTTTTCATTAATACACATTCGAGTCCCTACCTCGAAGCATCACTGTAAACCATATATCCGTCTCCTGGCGTATGGAGTGTCAAAATCGATATCGAAGTAAAATAGTTCTTTAGAGTTTGAAAGCTCTGCTCACACTGATCATCCCACTCAAACTTGGCCTCTTTTCTTATAAGCCACATCAAGGGTACAACCAATAAGGAGAAGCCCTCAACAAATCCACTATAATATCCCGCTAGCCCCAAAAAGTTACTAATCTCTATAACATTCTTTGGCTATTCCCACTGTATTATAGCTTCAATCTTCTTTGGATTCACAAGTATCTCGCTGTCAAACACAACATACCCTAGAAAGTTTATCTCTCTAAACTAAAACTCGCACTTAGAGAATTTCACATACAACTACCTCTCTCTCAAGGTTTAAAGTATTACTTTGAGATGCTGAGCATGTTCTTTCTTACTTCTTAAATACACAAGTATGTCATTTATAAATACAATGATAAACTTGTCTAAATAAAGGTAAAAAATTTGATTCATTAAATCCATTAAAGTTGTAGGTGCGTTTATCAATCCAAATGGCATAGCCAAGTACTCAAAATGACCATATCGAGTTCTGAATGCAGTCTTTTGAATATCATTCTCTCTAATCCTAAGTTGATGATATTCGAATCTCAAATTAATCTTGAAAAGTATACTTGCACCATACAGTTGATCAAACAGATCATCTATCCTTGGCAAGGGATACTTGTTCATGATAGTCACTCGATTGAGCTATATATAATCGATACACAACCTCAATGTACCATCCTTTTTTTTCACAAATAATATTGGTGCACTCCACGGAGACATATTTGGTCGGATAAATCCCTTCTCTGCCAAGTCTTCCAACTGGGTTTTCAATTCTTTTAATTTTACTGGTGCAATATGGTAGGGTGAAATCGAAATCGATGTCGTTTCTAGCACAAGATCAATACAAAACTTGAATTCCCTATCTGGAGGTAACCTAGGTAATTCTTTCAAAAATATGTCAGGTAATTCTCTAACCACTGGCACTTATTTCAGGCTAACTACTGAAATTGATATATCAATCACATGTGCTAAATATGCATAACACACTTTTTATAATAATCTCTTAGTTTTCATCACCGATATCATACAGGAAGGAAGTATCCTCTGCTCACCTATAAAAGTAATCTTTGGCTCACCTGGCCGTCTGAAGGTTACTACCTTCCTAAAACAATCAACCAAAGTATAGTGCTATGACAACTAGTTCATACCTAAAATGGCATCAAAGTCCTTGATTCTCAACAGAATCAAATCAATCTCAAAAGTAGTATCTCCTACCACTACCTCACACCGCTTAAACATAGTATTCCGAAGTAATCTCTGCCCTAAGGGAGTATAAAAAACCAACTTTAATTTTAAAGGTACCAAGTCCCTGTTAGCGTACCATATAAATCTCATGCTAATGAATGACCTATCTGAATAAGGGTCAACTAATATGTATACTGGATGGTCAAAGATCATCATCATATAAGTAATCAAGTTTGGATTGGTTTGAGTCTGCTCTTGGTTCATCGCAAACACTCGAGTTGGAACTTAGGATTGGTTCCTCTTATTATCCTAGCGTGTGGGCACACTTTCTTAACTAGATCGACGAGCATCTAAGAACTGTGACTGAGGCATAGGCTGTTGTGCATTTGAAGATTTTAAATCCTGTGCTGGTTAGTTCCCTTCCTTTAACGTTCTCAAACTAGGACAATCTCTCTTCATATGGTCCATCTGACCACAATGATAACATATAGGAGGTAATCTATAGGGTCCATTATAAAATCTTTTATAATCAGGACATCGTCTATGATTAGATGACCTCTTGTTTGATCGAGTTGATCCTAAAGCAAAGGTATCAAATCGAGACGATCGTTTTTCTTTGGAGGAAAAAGGTGAATAAACCCTAAGACTTGTTGAATAGTCACTAGAAGATATACTACTACGTCTCTGATGAGTACATAAAAGTGTATGTGTATTAAGGGTTAAATTTATCATTTTACACTTAAAGTATGATTATCTCT
>JAVXUL010013869.1:5132-27393 GCA_035590515.1 Trichilia minutiflora | reverse complement strand
CGCTGATGTGCAAGGGCGTTCCGTTCCTCGAACAGCGCGAGATGGCGCACTTCGTGCGCGTCGAGAAGGACGAGTGGCAGAAGGCCCTGGCAGTCCTGGACGAAGGGAGGCCCGCATGACCACCGCATCCATGGCGCGCAAATACCAGCCGCGCATGCCCCCCTCCCCGAGCGGCGAGCGGCTGACCACCTCGGCCATGATCGCCTCGCTGGCGGCCGAAGGCTACGACACGGAGACCGCGCCCTTCGGCAACGCACTGGTTGAGGCCGCGCGAGGCGACGAGCGCATCGTCGGCCTGTCGGCGGACCTCGCGAAATACACCGACCTGCACGTGCTTGCCCAAGCCATGCCCGACCGCTTCTACCAGATGGGCATGGCCGAGCAGGTGATGGTGTCGGCTGCCGCCGGCCTGGCGCGGGAGGGCTTCCTGCCCTTCGCCACCACCTATGCCGTGTTCGCGTCGCGTCGCGCCTACGACTTCATCGCCATGGCGATCGCGGAGGAGAACCTTCCGGTCAAGATCGTCTGCGCCCTGCCCGGCCTCACCACGGGCTACGGGCCGAGCCACCAAGCGACAGAGGATCTCGCGATCTTCCGCGGCCTGCCCAACCTGACGATCATCGACCCCTGCGACGCGGTGGACATCCGCCAGTCCGTGGCTGCCATGGTGGCTCATCCCGGCCCCGTCTATTCGCGGCTCCTGCGCGGGCGAGTGCCGGCCGTGCTGTCGCGCTGGAAGCCGGATTACCAGTTCCGGATCGGCAAGGCGCAGGTCATCCGCGAGGGGCGCGACGTGCTCGTGATCTCGTCTGGTTTCATGACCATGCGCGCGCTCGACGCGGCCGAGAGGCTTGCGAAGGACGGCATCGACGTCGCCGTTCTCCACAGCCCGACGATCAAGCCGCTGGATACCGAAACCATCCTGGCGGAAGCGGGTCGGGGCGGACGCCTCGTGGTAACGGCCGAGAACCATTCCGTTGTGGGCGGCCTCGGCGAAGCAGTGGCGCGCACTCTGCTTTGTGGCGGCGTGACGCCTGCCTTCCGGATGATCGGCCTTCCCGATGCCTTTCTTGAGGCGGGTGCCCTGCCGACGCTGCACGACCTGTACGGCATTTCTGTCGACAAGATCGCCGAGCGGCTGAAGGGCTGGCTCTGAGCACGCGGCGATGGTTCACTCTCGGCTCGGAGCGCACAGCCGTCGCTTGAAGCTCCACCGGAAGTCTGAGGTTTCGGCGTCTTTCTCGGTTACCGTCATGCCCAGCTTGGCGCCAGTGTTGACAAACTCGTCAACAACCAGCGCCAGAAGGTCCATGCAGCCGGTTCGCGGTTTCATTCTGCCTGGTGGGGATTTCTGGCGCGCCGGTCAGAATGAAACTGCGAACACGTATCTTATCGAAATTGCGCGATGATTTATGGCGTTGTGGTCGAGGTGGCCGATCAGCCAAGTGTCCCGGCACTATCGCCACACTCAACCCTCGCGCCAGAGCGTGAAGAGTTTTGACACATCCGATACCGTTGCCGACCTTCCTGCCGCGCAGCGGAAACGGCTGCTTCGTGCCCCATTTCGGCCCTTCGAATTGATTTCAACATCGCTTGAAAGCGGACATCAACCCTTCGATCGTCACTTCCAGGCGAGCCTGAAACGCGAAGGCAGCACGTCTGCCTCGAGTGATCACGTAGGGAGCGCCGATGCGTGCGTCCTCGTTGTGGTGCCGCGTGGCCGACGCGGACAACTACCTTTGATCGGTGTCGCCAGGTGGAAGGATCCAGCCCCTCCCCCTCGTGCGTTGCCGAAGCGGGATGATCCTGGAAGCTGATCCGGGCGCTGGACTCCCAATCGTGCGGCCTGCCGCCGCAAATCGCACCGCTCCACAGCCGATCGTCACAAGGTGCGCTCGAAGCCATCGGGAATGGCGCGTATCAGGCTGGATGATCCGTAGTTGCAGGCCAGGCTTCGAAACAGGTCGGCCACGTCCCGGGGCTTCCGGTCTATCGTGAACAGCCCGTTCGGGTTGACCTTGCCGCGGACCTCTCGAAGCTGGATGTCCCAATCGATCTGGTCGGTCAGGCTGTACCATGTGTAGCCAATGATTGGGATGCCCTGGTCGCGCAGGAAGCGTGCCTGGTGCCACGTACGCCGCAGCCAATCCATGCTCTCGCCTTTGCCATGGTCGAGCGCGTTGGTTTCGGTCAGCATCATCGGGCGGCGGTACCGCTCGAAATACTGAAGCGCGATGGAGCCCCAGCCGAGGAGAGAACCGCTTACGTCATCCTCGCCGTCGCGGCCGAGTATCCGCTCGTTGTTGCCGTAGTAGTCCATGCCCATCACGCAGTGCCGAGCCGCGTTGCGGCCGTGATGCATGAACCACTGGTATTCCCCCGCCGACATCCCGTTGTCGTGAAGGAAGATCGTCACATCGCCATCGGGCGGATGCCCATAGAGGAAGTCGAACGTCAAGAACCGCTGCCAGTTCTTGAAACGTACCAGTTCCGCGGTTTCAGGCCACTCGTCAATGTAGACTTCGGCGACTTCGCTCTGGATGAACACGGCATCGGGCCGGCACTTCAGGATTGCAGCGATCGCGAGGAGCGTTGCCTTGCACTGAACCGCGTGCGCGGTGACGAAAGATCGATCGCTCTTCTCCTGCTCGTTCCACCAGCCGAGCTTCGCGCTGAAGCGCGCGCACACCAGCATTTCGTTGACCGGCGTATAGAGCTTGATCCAGGGATAGCGCTCGGCGAATGCCGCCGCATAGTCGGCGAAGTGATCGGGCCAGTCCTTGTTCTGAAAGCTGCCGATCCAGTCGGGCACACCGAAATGGCAGAGGTCGGCGATGGGGACGAGCCCCGCATCCCACATCGCGGGGAGCACCTCGTCGCCGAAGCTCCAGTCGTAGCGCCCCGGTCCGAGGTGCGTGCGGTAGTAGGGCAGCCCGTAGCGGACATAGCGTGCGCCGATCGAGCGGCAGAGCTCGAAATCCTCGCGCCAGCGCTGGTAGTGCCCGGCCTCTTCCAGTTCGTCGCGCCGCTTTCCTCCCTGGACGGTGGGATAGCTGCATTCGATCCCAGTCGTCATGAGGAAGGTCTGGCGCCGGTTTTCGCCAACATGGTGGGCGCTGAGCGCGCCGCCGTGGCCGGATTGCAGTCGGTGCAGAGAGGACGGCATCAGGCCGCACGGTGGTGTTCGAGCGCTTTCGGTCTTCCAAGGCGGCGGAAGGCCAGGATGCCGGCTCCCACAGCCAGCGTCAGCCCCACAGCCCCCAGAGCGGCACGCATCCGCTCGGGGTTTAGCATCAGCGCCCTGGGCTTGGCGCGGTAGCCGAACCGACCGCGCGCGGCTTGAGCGCCTGGAACGGGCTCGGCAAGATTGTCGGGCCGGTCCGCAGTTTCGGAGATCGCGCTCAGCTGCGGCTCCCATGCCGCCTTGGCGAGGTAGGCGTCGAGCAGGGTCGGCGAAACCATCTCGCCGACGATCGACTGAATGGCGCTGCCCCCCACCCAATACTCGCGTGCGCCGGTCGCAACCGCCTTTTCGACGGCGTCCGATGCCACGTCCGGATCGAACACGTTGCCGACCGGCTGGTACTTGCGCGGCATCTTGTTGCGCGCCCAGTCGAACTGCGGCGTGTTCATGCCGGGCATCTGCACCATGGAAACGGTGATCCGCGACCGCTCGTGCCTGAGTTCGGTGCGCAGGGAGTCGGTGAAGCCCCGTATCGCAAACTTGCAGGCGCAATAGGCGGACTGGAGCGGGATGGCCCGGTACGCCAGCGCCGAGCCGACCTGGACGATGGCACCTGCATTCCTGGTCCGCATCGGCTCCAGCGCCGCCAGCGTACCGTGAACGAAGCCGAGATACGTGGTTTCGGTGACGCGGCGGTATTCTTCCGGTGTCGTTCCGGCAACCGGTCCGACGACGGTGACCATTGCCGCATTCACCCAGGCGTCGATCGCGCCCCAGGCCGCGAGCACTGCATCGCGTGCGGCAAAGACGGCCGCAGGATCCGACATGTCGGTGGGTAGCACCAGAGCCTGGCCGCCTGCCGCTTCGATTTCGGCCGCGGCCGCCTCAAGGCGCGAGCGCGTGCGCGCGAGCAAGGCGACCCGCCATTGCCTGTCGCCAAAGCGGCGCGCGATGGCTCTGCCGGCTCCTGCACCCGCCCCGGTGACGACAACGGTTTTCGGCTTTCGACGCATCCTGCCCTCGTGCTGTTCCTCAAGGGGATAAGCAATTGGAATGTTCCGGCAGTCGGAAAGAAATACTGGCAATGTTATCAAATGTTAGGGGTGGAAAAAACTTTAATATCGTGGAGCGGATGGGAGCGTTGAGCTTTTTACTTTCGGATTGAACGGATCACGTGCGTGCTGGCATCAGGAACGAACACAAGGATTGCGCTGCACCTACGTACGGTCAATGGCGAAGGGCCGAAGTGGGACGACCTGCGCAAGGTTCTCTACTTCGTCGACATGCGCGCGCCCGCGCTGCACCGCTTCGACCCTCAAACCGACGGGCATGATCGGTGGGAGATGCCAGGGTGGATCGGCTGCTTCGGCATCCTAAGGGATGGCCGGCTCGCGGTCGCGCTCCGGACCGGTCTGCATCTGTTCCATCCGAGCGATGGATCGCTTCGCCTGCTTGCGCCGGCGCCCTACGATCCCCGCCGCTTCTGCTTCAACGACGGGCGTTGCGACCGGCAGGGTCGGTTGATCGTCGGTCCGATGTTCTCCCCGCTCGCCCCCGGCGACCCGAGGCCCGACGAGGCCCAGACCGCGCCGTCCTGGCGCTTCGACGGCTCCGGGCGGATGCAGCCGCTTTCCCTGCATGCCGCCAAGGTTGCCAACGGTCTCGCCTTCAGCCCCGACGGTCGAACGCTTTACCACGGCGACACCGCTCGGAAGACGATCTGGGCGTGCGACTACGATCCCGGCACGGGAGAGGCGTCGAACGAGCGTGTGTTCACGCGTGTGGACGAGGGCGGCGCGAACGGCGGTCCCGACGGGGCGACCGTCGATCGCGACGGCTTCTACCTGTGTGCGGTGTTCGGCGCCGGATGCCTGCTGCGCTTTGATCCCGACGGCCGGCTGGAGCGGCGGATCGAGCTGCCCGTGCGCTACCCGACCATGCCCGCCCTTGGCGGGGCGGATCGTGCGACGCTCTATGTCACTTCCGCTTCCTACCCCGTGGCGAGGCCCGAGGACGATCCGGATGCCGGCGCGCTGCTGGCGCTTGATGCGCCGTGTCCCGGCCTGCCCACCACTTACATGCAACCCGTTTCGGAACCATCCTCATGAGCCAGACCGTTGGCGAGTTCTTTGCAAAGCGCCTCGAACAGTGGGGCGTGAAGCTGATCTTCGGATATCCCGGCGACGGCATCAACGGCGTGTTGCGGGGCTTGGAGAAGGCGGGCGATGCGTTCGAGTTCATCCAGGTTCGGCACGAGGAGATGGCCGCCTTCATGGCCGCCGCTTACGCCAAGTTCTCCGGCCGGATGGGCGTCTGCCTCGCGACCGGCGGGCCGGGCGCCACGCACCTCCTCACCGGGCTCTACGACGCCAAGCTCGACCACATGCCCGTGCTCGCCATTACTGGGCAGGCAGCGCGGCCGACGCGCGGCGCGCATTACCAGCAGGAGCTCAACCTAGACCGCGTTTTTGCCGACGTCGCCCAGTTCGTGCAGGAGGGCAACACGCCCGAGCATGTTGCCGTGATCCTCGATCGCGCGATCCGTACCGCGCAGGCGCAGCGCGGCGTCGCCGTGGTGGTGATGCCCAACGACCTTTCCGACGAGAGCTATGCCGAGCCGCCGCGCCAGCACGGCTATACGCGTTCGGGCGTCGGCTATGCACAGCCGCGCATCGTGCCGGAGCAGGCCGATCTCCAGCGCGCGGCGGAGGTGCTGAACGCCGGGAGCAAGGTTGCGCTTCTGGTCGGCGCCGGCGCGCTGCACGCGACGGACGAAGTGATCGCGGTTGCCGACAAGCTGCAGGCCGGCGCGGCCAAGGCGCTGCTCGGCAAGGCGGCGCTGCCCGACGATCTGCCCTGGGTGACCGGCACGATCGGGCTGCTCGGCACCAAGCCATCGTCCGACATGATGAACGAGTGCGACACGCTGCTGATGATCGGCACCGGCTTCCCCTGGTCGGAATTCCTGCCGAAGACCGGAAAGGTTCGCGCGGTGCAGATCGACATCAAGGGGTCGATGCTCGGCATCCGCTACGACACCGAGGTCAACCTCCAGGGCGACAGCGCCCTGACTCTCAACGCCCTGCTGCCGCTCATCGGGCAGAAGGAGGAAGGCGGCTGGCGGCGCGACATCGAGTCAGGGATGCGCGACTGGTGGAAACTGATGGAGGAACGCGCCCTAGCGCCCGCCAACCCGGTGAACCCGCAGCGCGTCGCCCACGAGCTGTCGCCGCGGCTGCCCGCCGACGCGATCGTGACGTCCGATTCCGGCTCGTGCGCAAACTGGTTCGCGCGCGACCTCAAGGTTAGGCGCGGGCAGATGTACTCGCTGTCGGGCGGGCTCGCCTCCATGGGGGCGGCGGTGCCCTATGCCATCGGCGCCAAGTTCGCGCATCCCGACCGGCCGGTAATCGCGCTGGTGGGCGACGGCGCCATGCAGATGAACAACATGGCCGAGCTCATCACCGTGCAGAAGTACTGGAAGGGCTGGGCGAGCCCGAAATGGATCTGCTGCGTGTGGAACAACCAGGACCTCAACCAGGTCACCTGGGAGCAGCGGGTGATGGAAGGCATGCCGAAGTTCGAGGCGACGCAGCGGATCCCCGACTTCCCTTACCACAAGTTCGCGGAGCTGCTGGGCTTCAAGGGCATCTATGTCGACGATCCGGACAGGATGGGGGCCGCCTGGGACGAGGCGCTCGCAGCCGATCGCCCGGTGGTGCTGGAAGTCAAGACCGATCCCGAAGTGCCGCCGCTGCCGCCCCACATCAGCCTCAAGCAGGCCAAGCTGTTCATGAACACGCTTGCGCATGGCGACCCCGAGGAGGGACACATGCTCAAGGACGTCGCCAACCAGGTGCTCGCGTCCGTGCTGCCGCACCGGCACGGTGATTGAGATGACGGCGATGGGCCTTCCCGGCGGCACGAGGGTCAATGCGCCCGTGCCCCGTTGGGACGTCCGCGCGCCGGCGGTGGTGCTGCTCGGGGCTGCCAGCGTGGCCTTGCTGGCGTTCGCTGCACGAGGTAGCCGGCGCGCGAAGCTGTGCCGAAGCGACGGCATCCCGCCGCCGCAGGAGCGCCCGCGCATCCCTGCCATTCTGGGCGGGACTGCAGCGGCACCCTTCGTCCGCCGTGGCGGGCTGCGACCGGGAGCCTTGCCGGAGCATGCAGGCGACACGGTCGGCAGCGCCCGCAAGCAGTTCCATGTCGCGGCGGGGCTTCTGGGCGTTTCCGTTCTCGCCGACAGCGGGCTCGAGCACTACCGCGCCAATTTCGAGAATCCGGCGATGTACACGCCGCTCGTCGCCTCCAGCCTGACCATCCTCCTCAACGCCCATGCGCTTCTTGCCGGCGAGCCAGCGGCTGGAACAAGAAACACGGTTCACCTTTTTTCGGGCGCGGTCGGGCTCGTTGGGCTCGGCTTCCACTTCTACAACATCGGCAAGCGGCCGGGCGGCTACAGCTGGCTCAACTTCTTCTACGGCGCCCCGTTCGGCGCGCCTGCCGCACTCACGCTGGCAGGATTGATCGGCTATGCCGCCGAGCAGCTCGACCCGGCCAAGCCGGCGGGCGAGCAACGCGCCGCCGGGTTGCCGTTCGCGCAGGCGATGGCGGGCGTGGTCGGTGCGGGGCTGGCCGGCACCGTTGCCGAGGTCGGGCTGCTCCATTTCCGCGGCGCGTTCCACAATCCGTTCATGTGGCTGCCGGTGAGCCTGCCGCCGGTCGCCGCGGCCCTGACCGCCAGGCAGGCTTTGCTGCCCAGCCGGGGCGAGGCCTGGATCACGCGCGGCTGGCTGTGGGCGACCGTCGTGCTGGGCATCGGCGGCATGGGCTTCCACGCCTATGGCGTGTCGCGCAACATGGGCGGCTGGCGGAACTGGAGCCAGAACATCCTTTCGGGACCGCCTTTGCCCGCGCCGCCGAGCTTCTCCGCGTTGGCGCTGGCCGGCCTGGCGGTGCTCCAACTGAACGAGGCCGGCCGGTGAGCGAGCGCTATCCCGGCTATGACGTACTTGCGAAATGGGACACGCCCTCCTTCAACGCGCAGACCCGCGCAGTCGTCGAGCGGCGGCTGCACGTTGTTCCCGCGCGGCGCTTCTTCACGGCCGGAGAATGGACGCTGCTGGAGGCGGTCTGCGACCGGTTGCTGCCCCAGCCCGACCGAGTCGAACCCGTGCCGATCGTGCCCTGGATCGACGCTGCCCTTGCGGAGGGCACCGGCGAAGGCTTCCGCCACGACGGCATGCCTCCGATGTACGACGCCTGGCGACGAGGTCTTTCCGGCATCGAACACGAGGCAGGGCACCGTTACGCACGCGAATTCGCGGCGCTCGGCCCGGAAGAGCAGGACGACTTGCTCGGCGCGATCCAGCGCGGCGAGGTGCATGAGTTCGGCTGGAACGGCGTTCCCGCCAAGCTGTTCTTCTCCGACCTGCTGCTCAAAACGGCCGTCGGCATCTACTACGCGCACCCGGCCGCGTGGAACGAAATCGGCTTCGGCGGCCCCGCCTCTCCCCGCGGCTATGTGCGGATGGGACCGAACAAGCGCGATCCCTGGGAAGCAAAGGAAGCGGCGGGTGGCTGAGGCGCCCCGCGCCTGCGCGGGCCGCGCGCCCGACGTGTTCGCACGCGGCGGCTGGGTGCCGATGCGCGAGCATCGCGACGCCGAGCCGGTCGATTTCGCCATCGTCGGCACGGGCGCGGGCGGCGCGACGCTCGGCGCCAAGCTCGCCGAGGCGGGCTTCTCCGTAGTGATGTTCGACGCCGGCCCCTTCTGGCGCCCGCTGGAGGATTTCGCGTCGGACGAGCGCGAGCAGCAGAAGCTCTACTGGACCGACGACCGCATAACCGGCGGAAGCGATCCGATCGCGCTCGGCGGCAACAATTCAGGGCGCGGCGTTGGCGGCTCAACCGTCCACTTCTCGATGATCCAGCTCCGGTTCCGGCCCGAATGGTTCAAGGCGCGGACGGTGCTCGGCTACGGCTTCGACTGGCCGGTCTCCTACGAGGAGATGGCTCCGTTCTACGCCGAGGTCGAGCGCGCCGTGAGCGTGGCGGGACCGGTGAACTATCCCTGGGGCGGCAGGCGCGAGCGCTATCCCTACCGCGCGCACCCGCTGAATGCGGCGGGCCTGGTGCTGGCCAGGGGCGCGGAGAAGCTGGGCATCCCCTGGGCCTCGACGCCGCTCGCCACGGTGTCGGCCCCGCGCGGCCACAGCCCGCCCTGCGTTTACCGCGGCTTCTGCAATTTCGGCTGCTCGACCAACGCCAAGCAAAGCGCGCTCGTTGTCTGGGTGCCCCGGGCGTTGCGCGCGGGGGCCGAGATACGCGACATGGCGATGGTCGGTTGCGTGGAGGTCGACAAGGCCGGCCGCGCGACCGGCGTCCGCTACCACCGCGATGACACTTGGCGGTTCCAGAAGGCACGCAACGTGGTGGTCGCCGGCTATGCGATCGAAACGCCGCGCCTCCTCCTCAACTCCGCCTGCCCGCAGTTTCCTGATGGGCTCGCAAATTCCTCCGGCTTAGTCGGCACGCATTTGACCACCCATGCGGGACCCGGCGTGTGGGCCGACTTCGCAGACGAGATCCGCTGGTACAAGGGACCGCCCAACATGGCCGTGACCGAGCACTGGAACTATTCGGACGAGGACAAGGACTATCACGGCGGCTTCGCCTTCATGAGCCAGGGGCCGCTGCCCATGGCCTGGGCGCAGAAGCTGGCGACCAGCCGCGGATTGTGGGGCGCCGCGCTCCGGCGCGAGATGCTGCGTTACAACCATGCGATGGGCTTCGTCGCGGTCGCCGAAACGGAGCCGAGGCCCGAGAACCGCGTGGAACTGGCAGACGAGACGGATCAGTACGGCTTGTGCATTCCGCGTGTCGTGTTCGGCTATTCCGACAACGACAAGCGCCTCCAGGCCCATGCCCTGCGAGCGATGGGCGAGGTGCTGGAAGCCGGCGGCGGGCGTTTGCCGTGGACCGATCAGGACACCAGCCACCTCATGGGCACATGCCGCATGGGCGACGATCGCGCAACGAGCATCGTCGATGCCGACGGGCGGAGCTGGGATATTCCAAACCTGTGGGTTTGCGACGGTTCGCTGTTTCCGACCACTGGGGGCGTCAACCCGTCGCTGACCATCCAGGCGCTGGCCGCGCGCATCGGCCACCGCATCACGGCGCTCGCGGCACGAGGAGAATTGTGATGAACGAACCAACCACGCCCGGCCCTTCCGCCGCCGTCAAGGCCGGCACTTTGGGCGTTGCCGCGCTGCTGGGCGTCGGGCTCGGCGCGACGCTGGCGCGCAGGTGGACGTGCGCGCCGGAGCAGGGCACCGAACCCAATCGCCACACCCACGTACCGCAGCTCGAAGGCACCCCGGAGCGCGAATACTATACCGGCCCCAAGCTTGAGCGTGCTGCGGCGATAGCCGACCTGCGCGCGATGACGCACCGCCGTCTGCCGCGCTTCGCGCTCGAATATCTGGAAGGCGGCGCGGAGGACGAGGCGACGCTGGCGCGCGAGCGCGAAGCCTACGCCGAGTGGCGTTTCGTCCCGCGCACGCTCGTGGACGTGTCCCGCCGCTCGCTCGAGACGACGATCCTCGGCAGACCTTCGTCCGCGCCATTGATCGTCGCGCCGACGGGTTTGAACGGCATCTTCCGCCGTCACGCCGACACGATGCTGGCCCATGGCGCGGCAAGGGCGGGTGTGCCGTTCGTGCAGAGCACCATGTCCAACGACTCCATGGACGACATCGCCAAGGTGCCGACCCTGCGCCACTGGTGGCAGCTCTACGTGTTCGGAGGCGACGAGGTCTGGCAGGAGATTCTCGACCGCGCCGATCGCGCCGGCTGCGAGGCGCTGGTGCTGACCAGCAATACCCAGATCTTCGGCAATCGCGAATGGGAGAAGCGGACGCGCGTCAAGGAGCGGCTGACCGTCCCTTCCGCGATGGAGTCGACGCTGCACCCGCGCTGGTTCGCCGAAACGCTGAACCACGGCACGCCGAGCTTCGTGAATGTGGTCGACTTCGTGCCCAAGGACAAGCGCAGCTTCTTTGCGAGCTCGACCTGGATCCGCGAGAATCAGCCGACTTCGCTGTCCTGGGATACGGTCGCGAAGATCCGGGACCGCTGGAAGAAACCCTTCATCCTCAAGGGAATCCTCAATCCGGAGGATGTGAGGCGGGCGCTCGATGCAGGCCTCGACGGGATCGTGCTGTCGAGCCATGGCGGACGGCAGTTGGACTGGACGGTGGCGCCGCTTGATATGCTACCGGCCGCTCGCGAGATCATCGGCGACAGGATGGCCCTGTTCCTGTCCGGCGGAGTGCGGCGAGGCACCGATCTGCTCAAGGCGCTTTCGCTGGGCGCGGACGCGGTTCTGTCTGGTCGGGCGCCGCTCTACGGCGTTTGCGCCGGCGGCGCCGAAGGGGTCGAGCGTGCCCTGGATATCCTCAAGAAGGAGGCGTTCGACGCCATGGGCCTGCTGGGCGCCGCATCCCTCGGCGATCTCGGACGAGCCTTCCTGATTCATGCCGCCGGGCAGCGGGACGGCCTTTCGCGCTGACGCCTCATGCACGCGCAGGCCCGACGCTGACCCTTGGCGTTTGTCAGCCTGACATTCATACTCGCCGGCAAGGTTGTAATCAGTTTATTCTTCAAACCTAGGACGTAGACTCATTACCGCGCAGCCAGATGCGGACTGAGACGAGCTTGAGGGCTGCGAGGTAGTTCTCGGCCAGCTTGTCGTAGGGGGTGGCGACGCGGCGGAACTGCTTGGCCTTGTTGAAGAAGCGCTCGACGCGGTTGCGCGCCTTGTAGTGGAAGGGGCTGAAGCAGATCGGCTCCCTGCGGTTGGCCTTGGGCGGGATGTTGGCCCAGGCTTTCTTCTCCTTCACTGCGAGGCGCAGCGCGTTGGCATCGTAGCCCTTGTCGGCCAGCAGCATCGCGCCCTCCGGCAGGCCGGCGATCATGTCCTCTGCAGAGGCAATGTCGCTCTTCTGGCCTGCGGTGAGCGTCAGCTTGATCGGCCTGCCCCGGGCATCCACAAGGGCGTGGATTTGGTTGTCAGTCCGCCTCGCGAGCGACCGAGACAATGATCTCGATCCCCCTTTTTGCCGTCGCACCCTGCTGGTGGACGCGGACGATGGAGGTGTCGATCATCTGCGCCTTGCCATCATGCGCTCTGGTGATGGCGTTCATCAGGCGGTCCCAGACCCCGGCTTTGCGCCAACGGTTGAAGCGGTTGTAGATTGTGGTGGGCGGGCCATAGCGGGCCGGCAGATCGGTCCAGCGCGCACCGGAGCGCAGCACCCGGAAGATGCCGTTCATCACGCGCCGGTCGTCCACCCGCGCTACGCCGCGCACCTTGGTTGGCAAGTGCGGCTGGATCGCACGCCACTCAAAGTCGGTCAGATCGTATCGGCTCATGTCGAGCCTGGAATCAGACCTTCCTCGAATATGGAAGCTGCCCTTCCGTTTCCGACCCTGTTGCCGACATCTCAATAGGTGGTGCCACAGCCATAATGATTTACCATTTCCTTGCGATGAGCCGCGGATTGGTATGGCTTGGTACACCGCCTTTTAGACCGCTCAAGCTACTTGTCGAGCATGGGCAACACGCGTCACATCATCATCGGAGGTGGGTCAGGTTTTGTGGGCCGTGCGCTCACTGATGCGTTGCGAGTTCGCGGTGATCGCGTCACATGGATTTCACGAGAAGCGGGACCCAGCCGCATAACCTGGGAGGCGCTGGCACGTGAGGGGCTTCCTGATTGCAACGCCGTTGTAAACCTCGCAGGTCAGCATATCCTCAACCCACGACGCCGCTGGAACGCAGCCTACCGCAACGAGGTGATCCAATCACGGGTTCAGACGACTCGGACTCTTGTTGCCGCCATCAATGCCAGTGCTAGCCCGCCCAAGGCCTTCATCTCGACGGCAGGAAAATGCTTCTACGGCACTGCCGAGATCGGCAAGCATCAAGAGTATCCCGAGCTTGACGAAAGCTCTCAGCCGATGGGCCTCGACTTCCCTGCTGAGCTCGTCGCCCAGTGGGAGGCAGCGGCAGAAGGTGTAGACACCAGCCGGGTTCGTCACGTTCGAGTGCGCATCGGCATCGTGTTGGGTTCGGTCAAGCGAGAAGGCGTATTCGGACGGCTGTGGCGCATTGGCCGCTCACGCGGCTTCTTGCCGATCATCCGGCTGCCTTTCTGCCTCGGTCTTGGACCGGTGATCGGCTCTGGTCGCCAGCCGTTTCCGTGGATCCACATCGACGATATGACAGGAATTCTGCTTCACTTGATCGACCGGAATGATCTTGATGGGCGGTTCAATGCAGTGTCGCCCGGTATCGTGACGCACGAGACTTTCATCCGTGCCTTTGCCAAGCATCTGCACCGCCCGATCACTTGGCGTGCTCCGGCATGGCTCGTTGAGCGCATCGTGGGCAAGGAACGGTCGTCGATCCTGCTTGAAGGCCAACTCGTGCGCCCCAAGCGCACATTGGCATCGGGGTATCGCTTCAGCTTCCCCGACATCGATGCGGCGCTCGACGATCTCGTGGAGATCAGCGTATAGGGCCAGTGCAACAGGTGCTCAGCCGAAGCGCTCTTTGCTGTATGCTACAGCTTCCCATTGTCTTGAGCTATCTTTTCCCCGCCCCAGACCAACCTCTTCAGCAACGCCGCTTTCCACCCCTTCCCGGTCATTCAGCGTTTATGAGTTTACGACCTAGGCGCACCTTTGCCCGCGCAGCGTGGTGCACGCATGTGGGCAGGGGGCAGCCCGAACATCCTCAACGTCGCTGCGACACGCGCCAAGGAGAACCTCTACGTTGTTGGTTCGCGCGAGGCATGGAGTAGCGCTGGGGTATTTGGCAAGCTTGCAGATCGGGTTGGCCCCAAGTCGCAACTCAACCGTTGAGCTGACGCAAGTGCCCAACCAAAACACAGATGGCGCCGCACTGGCACGCTGTAGCGGTCATTGTAGCATCGATTTCTGAACCTCGTGTATGGGGCCGGGAGCGGACGGGCAGCTTCCGGTACCCGAATTTGGAGAGCGGACATTGCGATCCACCGACGCGGAGTCCTGAATTGGGCCGTTGCAGACATTCTGAGCGCCCGTTTTCAGTCCGACTGGACCTGTCGTGCTTTCGCAGATCTCGCATTTGTCGACAGCTGCACAGAACGCAAGATGCTGGTTTTCGATGAAAACGGATTCAAAGTTATCCTTTATTCTTCCGCGCCGAATTTCCTCACACCCTCATCCTCAACAGGCATGTCACTCTCGTATCGCGCTATTGTGGGCTGGAAGCTGCATCAGAGAAATTTCGCGCCTACGATTTGCGCGGCGGCAACCCGCATTTGCCGACTCTTTTGGCCTATTTGGTCTCCGCCAGCGCTTCTTCCCATGCAGCGCAGGTTTCCTCCCAAGTCGGCTGGAGGAGGCGCTTGTACAGAACGGCCGCGACGACGGGCGCCACAAGGGGCGCCACGCCGAGCGCGGTCGTCAGGGCAGTCGCGATCGCCGCGGTCACGGCCGCATCGCCCAGCCCGAACGCGCTCCGCAGTTTCTCGCGCTGGGCAGCGTCCTCGGCAGACGCGCCGCACAGGAGCTTGTGAAGCTCCCGATACAGGCGCGAGACGATACGCTTGCCCAGCCCGATCAGGCTGTCGACGGCGCCTTCCCGGGCTGAAGCCGCCGTAAGCCTTGCCGTGCCGGTTCCCGCCGCGCCGCTTTCCTCCAGGAGCATGACCCTTCGCGCGACCTCGGCGAAAAGGTCGTCGTCTTCCATGCCGATGAAGTCGGGTTCCGGGCTGGCGGCCTCCGTGCTTTCCCGGGCGCTCGCCGCAGCTACCGAGGCGGCCGCGCTTTCGGTGAGGCCTTCCGTGATCAGCCTCCTGATGCGTGCTGCCGCGCTGGCAAACCCGGCATCGGTGGGATGCAGCTCGTCGTGCCATTGGTCGTCGCGGATGGAGCCGCGGCAGTCGGCGAGCACCAGCCGCCCGCCGAACTTCCGCTCGCGCGCCAACCCGCCCAGCGCGGCGTGGAACCGGTTGACGATGATCTTGACGATGGCCCGCTGGAGCGCCGCGTCTTCAATGCCGAGAACACTCATCGGGCGCCCGAGCCAGCGACCGGCGTCGGGAATGGCCCAATCGTAGGAGTGCATCACGACCCGCCTGACGCCTTGCGCAGCGGCCTTGAGGGCGATCTCGCGGTAAAGGTCGACCAGCTGGTTCAGAAGGATGTCGAAATCCGGTTTGAGGTAGTCCTCGGGCAGCCTGCCCGCCTTGAACGGCAGAAGGTAGCTGCGAAGCCGCCCGTCGCCGAGCAGGTCGTTGCCGCCGCCGCTCAGCAGCACGACCTGCGGCTGCTCCGCCGCGATGGCGTCGGACAGTTCGTCCTGCTTCTTCATGTCCTGAAGGAGGTCGCCGGCCGCATCCAGACTGAAGACGGCGAACTCGTCGAACAGCTGGTCGATGACGTCGTCGAGCAGGAACGGGTACTGGAACCAGGAATCGCCTTCCGAAACGATCCGCAGTCCGCTCCAGCCCGCGGCGATCTTCCTGCGGTAGCGCTGCTGCCTGCGCCAGCGCGAGACGCCGTTCAGCGAAGCCAGCGCGAAGGCGCTTTCCTCCGGCCCCTGAACCACCTTGGCCGGGTCGATCACCACCACCGGTCGGAACGCGGTGCTCTCCATCCCGTCGAGCTTTAGATAGGGACGGATAGCCTCGTCGGGGACGTCGGGGTCCGAGAGCATGGCCATGAGTTCACTGGCGGGAAGCGGAGGAACCGCCTCGTCGGCCGCCGTGCTTCCGGTCTCATCGGTCTGGGGTGGCATGGATCCAATCTCCTGATCTGACATACGGTTACGGTCGACAAATCGCCGGGCTGGACGGGCCTTGCCCCTCTGTCCTACCGGACCCTTGCAGCTTGAAAAGCCAAACTGTTGGCTTCTCATCGCCTTCGGCGACCGCTGCTGCGACCCCCTCAAGGGGGGAGATCAGCCAATCGCTGGCCCCGAAGCTTCCTGGCGCCGTGTTGCGGTCCGGCAGCCACGGCGCTAGCTCATCGCGGCGTCTTCGCTCGACTCCGCCCCGGAGATGCTCCAGCTGCTTTCCCCGTCATAATTCGACTTGTCCGACTTTACCGAGATGTGGACGTGCTTGTTGTGCGGGTTGGCGCCGGTGTAGGGGCGCCATTCCCACGCCGGATGGCTGCCGATCGGCGACGAGTTAGAAATCCGCTTGTTCCAGATAATGTACTTCACCCTGGCGTCCCGGCTGGCGCGGATGGCGCTTGCACGCCCGCCCGCATCGCATCCATTCCCTGGATCGTGCGTGACGTCCATGGCGGTGACGATGCCGACGCCGCCGTTGCTGATCCTCGGGCAGTGGTCCGACGTGCTGCCGGAACTGCCGCAGTGATGGGTGTCGCCGATGGTTCCGTCAGAAGCCTTGCTGCGATGGGGCGCCATGGCGTTGACCTGGCCCCGGAGCTTGAGCAGGCTTTTGGCCACCCGCCAGTCAGGGGCAGCTTCCGCCGACTCCGTGCTGCCCGGCGCCGAAGGGTCGGAGAACTCGGGATCGTTGTGGAGGTCGACACCATAGCTGGGGTCTTCCAGTTCCGGCGCCAGTTCCGTGTCCGGCCTTTCCTCCAACGGCCGAACCACCGGCTCCGTTTCCTGCGCCCGTTCGCTGTCCTGCTGCATGGTCTTCCTCCCTTGCTTTGTTGCCGCGCGGCATGCGCGGCGCTCCGGCACGACCCCGGCGGGATCGCGTCATTCCCATTTGCGGCCGAGCGACGTCTCGACACCGCTGCGGAAAAAGTCGGCGAAGCTCTCGGACGACTCATTGCGCGGCTCGCGCGTCGCGGACTGATCATCCCAATGTTCGGCGGCGGGCTGCACCGCGTCGCCCTCGTCCGGCGGCAATGCGGCGGCCGCGCTTTCGCTCGCCAGCCGCTCCGCGACGAAGCCCGAAAGCTCGGCGCCGCCATTGTCGTCAAGCCACTGCCGGATCGAGGCGGCGTCGCCCCGTTCGAGGCCGAGCCGGGACGCCACCTCGCCCGACTCGAGCACGGCCCCGAAGCTTCCGGGATCGGGCGCCCGCCCGATCGTGGCAAGCGCTTCCGCAAGCGTTTGGCGCTCGACTTCGGTGCGCGTGTCGAGGCCCAGCGTGGCGATCCCGGCGCGCAGGATCGCGACATCCGCGCCGCCGAGTTCGGCGACGATCTCGCGCACGAACGCCCTGCGCCCGCGCAGCCTGTCGATCAGGTCGGGGGTGGCCAAGCCGAGCGCCTCGCTGCGCAGCGTTTCGTATTCGGCCTGACGGTCCGGCCCGAGCTTGCGCAGGAGGCGGATGCGCGTCATCAGCGGGCGCAGCCGCGTCGCGGCATCGTGCACGACGTCGGCGAAGCGGCAGGCGGCTTCGGCTTCCGCGAGCGCGGCATCCAGCCTCCCCTCGCTCTCATCGACGAGGGAAGCGAGCAGCCGCAGTTCGGCCGCCTGGCCGAACGCCCCTGCCCCCGCCAATGCCTGGGAGCCGCGCACGGCCAGTTCGCGCGCTTCCCCGTCACGGCCGAGCGCGCGCAGGATCTCGCCTTCCAGCGCGTAAAGGGGGCTCTTTTCGCTGCGCTCGGCACGCTCGCGCACCGCCCCGAGGGCCTTGTCCGCCTCGTTTGCGCCGAGCAGTCGCCGCGCCCTGCGCTCCGCCTGGGTTTCCCAGCTTGCTAGGTCCGCGACCGCGCGCAGCCCCTCGTCTACGGAGATGTCGAGCTTCCCGGCCAGCCAGAGCTGTGCGCGGTGAGGAATTTCTGCCATCGCGCTCGGGAGGAAAGGCGCCGCTTCCGGCAGCCATCGTTCGTCCAGCGTTCCGGCCTCCTGGTCGAGCCGCAGGCGATGGTAGATCTCCTCGGCCCGCGCCGCGCCGCCCGCCTTCGACGCCCAGAAATCGACGGCGCCCTTGTCGATCGCCGCGATCGTTTCAGGCGGCAGGTGGCTGAGGAGGTCCTGAAGCATGATGCGGCGAACGTCCTGCCTGTGGCGCAGGGCTCCGCCCCCGCCCGGCTCCAGGAGCGACACTTCACGCGCCAGTTCGCTCATGATCCGGCCTGCGGCCCCGGCGTCCGGCAGGTCGAGCTTGCAGGGCTTCGCCAGCACCTTCTCGATGAGTTCGGCCGTCAGCAGCCGCACCACCAGCCCCGGCAGGGCGACCTTGCGCGCGTCGTCGGAGCGGATGTGGCTGAGGATGCGGGCATAGAGCATGCCCTGCATGCGCTCCGTGCGGACCGCGGCGAGCACGTCGGCGAGCGGGTCGAGAGCGAAATCCCGGCCGGGCGCCTTGGCCAGCACCGACGCCGCCAACCGCAGCGACAGCGGATTGCCCCCGACGATCTCCGCCACCTTTTCGGTCATGCCGTCGGGCAGGCTGCCGCGCGATTCCGGCGGGATCAGCGTTTCCAGCAGCCTGCGCGAGGCGGCTCCATCGAGATCGGGAAGCTCGTAACCGCGCAGCTTCGCTTCCGGCCCGGGCTTAGCCCTGCCGGCAAACACCGCAAGGATGTCCGACGTCACCTGTCTCAACCTGACCAGCAAAGCGGCGCAGTTGGCTTCCACTTCCGCGCCGCGAAGCTGGACCTCTTCGAACGTGTCCACCACGATCAGCAGCCTGCGCCCGCCAAGCGCATATTTCAGCGCCCCGCGGAACCGCTTGCCGATGAAGTCGGCTACGCTTTCCTCCTGGGACTGGTTGACGGACTCGAAGCTGGACGCGCGGGCGCGGACCTGCGCCTGGAGGCGGTCGAGGGAACCGCTCTCCAGTTGCGGAGCAGCTTGGCGCAGGATCTCGTTGAACACGGTGTCGGGCCGGGCGAAGTCGTAGCTTGGGCGGTCCGCATCGAGCCAGGCCACGATGTCACGGGGAAATCGCTCGCACGCGATGCGCGCCACCAGCGTGGACTTGCCGATGCCGCCGGGACCATACACCAGCAGAGGGTCGAGATGGCTCGCCGCGAGAAGCGCCTCCACCGCCTCGACGTCCTCCTCGCGGCCGAGGAACTCGCGGCCGGCGACGCGTTCCAGCCGCTCGCCGATCTCGTTGAGGCCGAGCTGTCGCTCCAGTGCCGCGCGCGACGGGATGCCGTCGAGCACGCCTTCCAGCCAGCGCGAAACCGTCAGGCCGGCTGCCGCCTCGTCGAAGTCGAGCGTCTCGGCTCCCCCGAAGCCGGCGATGAAGCGCTCCAGGACGCGTTGCGTCGGCGTGTCCGGCCGGGAATTAGCGCGCAGCGCCTCCGCCATCCGCTCGCGCGTTCCCAGAGCGGCGAGCGCGGCGCGGCGCACGGTCTCATGCAGGGCGAACTGCGTCGCTCCGTCCCGGAAGCCGACGGATTCACTTTCGTCGCGCAGCCGCGCCCGGGCTTCCGCCTCCTCCGCCCGGCCGGGCCGCTCCGCGTCCAGCCCGAACGGCTCCACTGTGCCAGGGTCGAACTGGCTGAGCACGGATGCCGCCATTCGCAGGGCGCCGTGCAGCGTCCCCGCCGCGCCGTTCGCCGGCTCGATCCAGCCGAGCCAGGTCGGCAGCGCGCCGGCTGCTGGTGGCGCCGGAGCCGGCGGGGGGGCTGCGTTGGAGGGCGTCACGGCCATTGTTCTTCTTGCTTCGGCAGCAGGTTGTTCGCCGTCAGCTGCTTTCCTAGCCGCGCGAGCATCTGCGCCATTGCGGGCGCGTCGGGCGGGTTGGCCAGGTCGGCGACCAGGGCGTCGACCTGGCCCTGCATGTCCGGCGGCTCCGGCCTGCCGAGCGCCTGAAGCCATCTGGCGTAGTAGCTGGCCAGATCGGCCCGCGACAGCGGCGCCACCGGCACGTCGCGCAGGTCGGTGGGCTCGCCGAACGCGCTGGGCGGGGACTGGAAGTCGCTGTCGATCAGGGTCACGAGGAGCGACTCGAACTCGCCTTCCGCCGCGGCCCTGGCCAGTTCCAGGGCGATGCTTTCCACCGCGTCGGTGGACTTGGGCTTGTTGACGTGGTCGAACGCGATCCAGCCGCGGCGGCTCGGTCCTCCGCTCTGGAGCTTGCCCTTGAGCCAGCTTTTGAAGGTGAGGCCCGGCCGCTGGGACTGGCCGCGCAGCTGCGCTTCGAGCGGCGCCGTGTCCAGCCCCAGCTCGTTGGCGATGAATTGGGCGGCCTCCAGCCCCTCCCGCACCTTCAGGCAGTCGACATAGACGAAGGGGAAGTCCAGCGCTTTCGCGACGTGCCGCATGAGAAACCGCGAATGCGACTTGCCCGCCGCCGCGGACGGCGGGATGACCAGCAGGCGCTGCGAGCCGCGGCCGAGGTCGAGGAACTCGGCTAGGCGGCCGCGCAGGATTTCGCGGTTGACGAAAGGCGCCTTCAGCGGCGCCAGCTTGCGCAGCGCCTTCAGCAGCGTCGCGCTGAACTGGTTCTGGAAGAAGGGCTGGGCGGCGATGAAGCCGGACAGGCCGGGATGGTTGGTGCGCGCATAGATGTGGGGGAGGAAGGTGTCGAACCCTTCGTTGGCCTGGACAAAGCCGACAAGCAGGGTAGCGAACGCCTTCTTCTCAATCGATGCGGCCACGTCGCCGTTCCGCCAGTTGCGCAGCGGCTCGGGCAGGTTGGCGACGAGCAGCTCGACGCTTGGAAAGGCTGCAGCCAGCAGGTCGCAGAGGCTTTCCACATCCGCCTGCGGGAGGGTCACGGGCATGGGCCGCCCTTTCTGTGCGCGGGCGTCCTCACGGCGCCGTCCAGAATGCCGCGACGTTGCGTCCGCGCATCCGCTTGAGGATCGGCCTGAGGGGAACCGCCTGGTTGAAGGTGGGCCGGTCCAGCATCGGCTCGAACGCGCTGTTCTCCGTCGCCTGCCTGGCGTGGTGCAAAGCGGCCGGCTGGAGGTCCATGGTCAGGCAGGGCGAGCCCGACGAGCCGGGATGCGTACTGGCGTCGTGCTGAACGCGGGTGAAGTTCGCGTTGTGGCGCAGCATCAGCCCGATCGCGATCTGCTGGAGACCGGCGGCCTCGCCCTGCGCCGGGTGCTGCACCACCGTCACGAAGTCGTTGGTTTCCAGCGGCGGCGGGTTTTCGCGCACGCCGAGCCAGCCGCGACTGGGCCCGCCGCCGTTTGCTTCGCGTCCGACCTCCCGCTCCAGGCGCAGCAGCGCGTAGTCGAGTTCGTTCTCCGTCGGCTGCGCCCCGTCCGTGAAATCGTCACTGGGGGCGGAAAGCGCGTAGTCGAGGCACCAGGGATCGCCCAGGCGGCAGGTGTGGCCGGCCTCGCCCGGAAACGCGCCGGCGGCGAGCTTGTCGAAGCGCAGGACGATGTCGCCCGGCGCAAGCTCCCGATCGAACACACGCCGGACGACGTGATGGTTCGTCAGCACGAGGTCCGGGCCGACGAGAAAGCCCGTCCCGAACTGGGTGTCCGCGTTGTGCGGACTTTCCCGGCCGATCCAGCAGGTGGCGCGGGAGGCGACCGCGAGCCGCTCGGCGTAAAGCTGCATCGGAACGAGCGGGCGGCGGAAGTTGACGACCTCCTGGAGGGCGCGCGTCGCGGGGTTGCGCAGCGCGGGCGGCAGCCGCTCGGGCGGCGGCAGCGACGGCAGCCCCAGCGTCGGCACAAACCGGGCGAGCCGCGAGTCAGGCATGGAACGCTTGGCCGTGGCGCGCACGAACTGCTCCAGCCAACCCTGGCCCTCGGCCAGATCCACGGCGCTGGTGAACACGGCGTTCCTGCCGTCGTTCAGGTTGATGTCGTCGCGGAGCCGCACGCCGGTCACGGAGAGGTGCGGGGTCTCCTCGCCCAGGATCTCGTCCACGGCCGCGTCCCACACGACCCGGACGTTGGGGTGGCGGAACAGGCGCTCCTGCATGACCTTCTCGGCCCGCAGGGAGTCGCGGCGGTGGACCAGGGTGACCTTGGTGGCGAAGTTGGTAAGGAACAGCGCCTCCTCGACGGCGGTGTTGCCGCCGCCGATCACCGCGACCTTCTTGCCGCGATAGAAGAAGCCGTCGCAGGTCGCGCAGGCGGACACGCCCTTGCCCTTCATCGCCTCCT